>JAOVVA010236899.1:0-19644 GCA_028565275.1 Leiocassis micropogon | reverse complement strand
CGTAATTACCTAATTCCATATGTGTTATTTTATAGTTTTGAAATCCCCAGTATTGTTGTAGAATGTAGAAAATAAATTACTAAACAAAAACAAAGAAATTTGCAAGTGACCCCAAACTTTTGAACGGTAGTGTACTTTAGACACAATTGTCTAGATTGCTGACTTATTTGCAGTCTTTAATTCAGGATTTCTTTAGTCTGGATCGGTTCTCAGCACTTGGTTGGTTCTACGCTTAATTGTTTAGTGAACTAACGGTTGACTGAACTTGTGGCTGTGACTTGCTCTAGCAGAAAGAAGAGGAAGTCTAAGAATGCATGCACACTTTTTTTTTTTTTCCCACGTTTCACACACTCATACTCATTTATGTTCCTCCACAATGTACACTAGTACTGTATGTTTCTGGTTTCTTTATACTGATTTATCAAGAGGTGTTGATTAGTTTGTCTCATTTACAGAAAGAGTCTCTAGTTTTGTCTTGGAGAGAGGATAAGGAGAGGCTGTGGGAGGGATCGAGTGTTTGTAGCTGCTATAACATACACGTAAACGTAATGGAGAACTTAGGAACTTGTAATATTGTAACTTTCAACATGTTAACATGAGTGAACCACTTCGGGTCATGCTGTTATAGGAAAGTAATCAGTTTCAGAGCAGGAACAGGAATATAAGATGATGAGTATTTTCCTATAACAGTTTGCCCCGTAAAAAACCTTATTCCTTACATAATCACTCATCGTCTTTGCCGCTTTATCCTCTATTCAGGGTCACAGGGGGCCTGCAGCCTATCCCAGGACATTTAGGGCACGAGACAGGGTACACCCTGGACAGTGTGTCGATCCATCGCTGGGAGCACACACATACACACACTCATTCACACACTATTGGCAATTTGGGGAACACCAGTTAACCTAATCTGCATGTGTTTGGACTGTGGGAGGAAACCAGAGTAACTGGAGGAAACCCAACAAGCACGGGGAGAACATGCAAACTGTTTGTAGTTTTTTATTACTCTTTGTAATAAAAAAACTACAAAAAAAAAGCTCACTCTGTCCACCTGTCCCTTCCAGGTCTCCCCGCTGTCACCGTCCCGACGTCACTGTCCAGCAGAGGACTTCCTATAGGCTTGCAACTTATTGGCCAGCGCCTTCAGGACAGCAAGTTGCTAGCGGTGGCTCACTGGATGGAGCAGCAACTCGATTTTCCCCTCATCCGATTTCAGGAAGAAGACAAGCTAAAATCGGAGCGGAACAGAGACAGAGGACGCACGTCAGGGGCATGAACGATGACATCATTCTGAACGCGTTACAGGCAAATCTGCAATGGCTTTCCTGGGTCTTAAAGTATGACAGTTTTTTCTCTTCATGATTGTGAGGATTTAAAGATATTTATCACTCATTATTATCCCAAGGCATGGTTTAAAATCTGTCAAATCCTGTTTTCTGATTGGTCAGAAAGAGTTTTATTGCAGATACTCCACAACTAAGACTACTGATAAACAGGTTTTAAACAAAATGTTTATTAACAAGAAAATAAATTTGGTGAAGTTTTCTGTATGGAGAAGGTTTATTTAATGTTTATGACAAAACCTAAAGCTTTAGCAAAGTGTGAGAAATCGCACTGGGGACTCATTATAACATTAAAGGCAACTGTAAACAGATACAAAGTATCGTGTGGTGTTTTTACTGTAACGTAAGAGAAACGCATCAACCACTTCAACACTGTTGTCACAGCAACAATATCACTTGCTCACTTGTACTAACAGCTGAGAATGTTATTATAAATATCAATATTTTAGATTTAAATAAAGCAAAATGGAATGAGGTGTGTGTGTGTGTGTGTGTGTGTGTCATGTCCTTGTGTGGTTTGACAGGAAACTGCTTTGTGAGAACGGAAGCGTTTCTTCGCGCCTCCATATGTTCCGTTTATCTATAAATCCTCATACGCATCTGTGTAGACCTTAAATACGTCTACAAGGTCAAAACATCCACCTGACCTAAAACCGAGTGTGTGTTACACCTGATTAATAATATAACCCTTTCTAGAGCAGTAAGCATGCTACTGGCTCACGATTTAACTTCCTTCTAGAAAAAAGTGCTCAAGTGTGACAACCTAAATAGGATCTATTCTCAAATTGCGATACCACATTGCATCAGAACGACCCAAATTCTCCAAACTGGAGAAACTCTTTTTAAAAAAGAAACTCAGGTGCCAATATTTCACTAAAATTAGAAGTTACAAGGTGAAGTGAACGTACACAGATTACTCATCTAAATAAATCCTCTTGGAAACGTTCACGTTCATCACTCGGGCTGACGTTAAAGCTGCAGTAGGAGTTTTTGGAAAATGTCATGCTTGTACAAAGGACCTGAAAAATATTCATAGGAAAATCTAAAATAATGTTTTTCACGCCTTGGTCTTTTAAGCGTATGTGTATTGTGTGGCTGAGATAACTCAACAGGAAAACTGTGTTACAATCAGGATACGAGTTTCTGGGCCTCGACGCTATTACTCATAGCACGCCCACTAAGTGCTTTCACTTCGCCACCATCTCGTCTGAACCTGGTAAGCAACTAGCGCAGCTACTTTCACCTGTAAGGACAGAAAAGGCAAAGTAAAAGCAAAATACATGCTGACAGAGCTTTCGCTTTCTACAAATGGAGCGCTCTGTTGAAGCTGGATGCAAAATCAGAAACGTTGTTTTTATTATCCAGTACGTCTACACAATCTGCAGAGCCTGAGCTTACCCAGGAAAAAACATGCAAGCTGGATGCAAAATCAGAAACGTTGTTTTTATAATCCAGTATGCCTTCCTTTAATAAAGATTCCCCCGCTGTTAAAAAAACTGCGTAACTGAGTTGTTGTTCTCAGCGGACCATCTGATCTGCACACAACTTGGCACAGGTTTTACACTGGATATCCTTCCTAATGCAGCAGTGCCATTTGGGACCAGCACTAAAATCATTTGGAATGTTTGGAATAACATTTTTAAATGTGCTACTTTTTACTTTTACTTGCATAGGTCATTAGACTGGTACTTTTACTTGTACTAAGGTAAAAATGTATCTTTTACTTTTACTTGAATAGAATAGTTTAGTACTCTTTCCACCTCAGCATGTGATTGGCTGATTGGACAGTCACATGACCATGGAGATGCACAGATGTAATACACTAATACACTGTGTGAGAAGATACATCACAAATCCACAATACTAATCGTCTTACCATCATCACTGTTGCCCAGACCTAAATTTTTCTGAGTCATGATGAGACATTTTATTACCTACACACACATTTGAAGTCACGTCTGACTGTTTAAATGTCACCAGATGTGAAGGGAGAGAGAGAGGTGTTAATGAAATCGCAGCTACTTGATGAGTCTTCAGCATGGGCCATAAACACACACACACACACACACACACACACACACAGACCTCACACGGAATTCAATATGAGCCCATCAGGGCTAAATGGAACTTAAACCGCCAAAAATGTCTGATCTGCATCAGACTCAGACCGAGTTCAGTGCGTAATCATATACGACAACTTTGTGCCATGGCTTTATCACGCCAGCCTGTTCTTGATTATTTTCCTATAACAGCATGACACAAAGCCATTTATTTTACATCTACTTGATGTATTATTAATTCCTGCTCTATAAAAGGACATAAAACTGAGCTGTAATTAAAACACGAGGTCTCGGACGCATTGCTGATATCTGGTGATGTTGTATGCAACAGAGCAGAGCCGTGTGTGTGTATATAGGTGCAGTATGTGTGTAAAACCTCATCTCATCTAAAATAAACCCACAAACTTGTATAATAAATATCAAAAGGTTGACACACCTCTATCAGGAACTATAAATAAATGTGAGTGTGTGTGTTTGCATGCGTTTGCCTTTGTGTGGCAAGTACATTACAAATGATTGAAACCGTACATTGAAGAAAATGAGAAGCTGAATAGACCAGACAGTTCCACGTACATTTATATAACATAGAAATGAGAAGTCTTGTGTCAATCATCAACTGTGTGACATCAACAAGTCACATTAATCAGTGATTAATTAAAAAATTATAATCATAAGCATAAGAGCACAAGGACTATTCTTTGGGCTTATGATGTTATCAGAACGCGATTGGTTTGCAGAGCGACTCAGTGCCTAGTGATGTCAATCACACCTCCGGGCTTGAGGGTGTGTGTGTGTGCATGACTGGAGTTTGCATGATCTCCATGTGCTTGGTGTGTTTTCGTCTGTGTACTTTGATTTCCTCCCACAGTGCAAAGACATGCGGTGTAGTGTGTGTGAGAGGGTGCATGTGTGTGTGTGTGTGTGTGTGTGTTTGAGTGTGATTGTGCCCTGAGATTAGCTGGACCCTACACGGGATAAGTGACAGAAAATGAACGTACATGAAAGAACTGTAAAGCGCAGTAAGACTAGCATAAAACAAGGACTTTTTAAACAGGACCTGGATGTTACAGGAAATCCTTAAACATATGAAAACCTGGAATACGGGAGAACTTTGAATACTGGAAGACCTTGAGTACAGGAGAACCCTCATTACTGGAGGGCTTGGAGTACAATAGAACCTGGAACCAGGAACATGGAAGAATCTGGAATAAAAAAGAAACTGAAACACAATAGAACCTGAAACGTAGGAGAACCAGGCTATTCAAGGAACAAAGACTGTATGCTCACAGTACAAACAGTGAAGTCGAAGAAAAAATTCAGTTGAATACTGGCAGACAGACAGCAAGAAACAGAGGTAGACAAATAGAGAGAGAGAGAGAGAGAGAGAGATCTGCAGGTAAATGTTGAATTTCACAAGAAAGTCATATGTTTGCTTATTGTCTCATGGAGTTTATAGTTCAGTCGAACAATACAGTACAAAGGAAATTTGCTCATTCAGACACCACATACACACACTGTAACAACCACACCAAAAAAAAAACATTATTCAGAGAGGGGAAGTTCCATACCTGGAAAAAAAACTTTCAAATTCAAGACAGAACAATCTCTGTGTTCCGGCTGGAGATATTTGCATGTGTTTATCGATCCAAGAGACAGAAATTCAGTGGGACAAGTTACATCGATGTAAGCCTTCATCAGCTAAGAGTCTCTCAGCCATCTTAAAATCCACCTCATAGGGATGATGTCAGCCATTTGGTTGAGTGAAGGTTTTGTTGACGCACTGAATAGTTAAGAACCTTCTATTAGATAATAACGGCAGTGATTAACATGGTTATTTAACCCCAACTGATGCAGTGAGTAGCTTCTCATTTCTTAAGATTGGACTAAGACTAAGAGACTCGATTGTCATTGTAGTGATACAATGAAATTTGTTTGGTAGCTCTCAGAGACCAACAGCAATAAGAAACATAAGAATAAACAAAAGATAATTGCACTAAAGTCGAGGTTGGGGAACTTGGTTCCCACAATCCTTTGTGCAGTCTTAACTATCCGAGCCAGGTCTCTCCAGTTTTTTCCAGTGCAGCCGGTGTACCACTCTTCTGACCTTATCAGAAGACATATCCTGTGGTCAGGAGGGTCACATTATTGGACTGCATCAAAAAAAAAACAAAAAAAAAACGAGGTTGCTGAAACTAGTACAATTTGAATAAGAACTGTAAAACACACTACTAAAACCTGAAATGATAGTGATGAACCATCATCTTCAAAGAGAAAATGTGGTCTGAAAAACATCCTGAATGAAGATATGATGGGAGATAACTTAAACATTAGTAAAATCAAATGATAGAAAACATCATTAGAGCTCACACTTATTGTATGTATAATAGTGAATGTAAGAGCAATTTAATGATACTCAAGGGACTGGGACTAAACAGCTGTGTAGCCTTAAGAAAACCACTTATCAGTGAGACTAATTGAAGAAAAGCCTTCAGTTTGCTAGGGAGCATAACAAATTGATATTGGAGGAAAGCTCATGTGGTATGATGAGCCCAAATTAAACCTGTTCCAAAGGGATGGGCACGTCAGGGTAAGAAGGGTAGCCCATGAAGTCATGAATTGCGGCCATGTAGTGGGCTCAGCAACGTTATATGGCAAGAAAATGAAGTCAGCTGACGACTTGAAAGAACTAAATGACCAGGTTATCACATCTATGAAGATTTTCCTTCCTTGATAGCATAGGCATACTCCAACATTATGATGCCAGGATTCATCGGGCTCAAATTGTAAAAGAGTGGTTCAGGGAGCATGAGACATCATTTTCACACATGGATTGGCCACCTCACAGTCCAGACCTTAACCCCATTGAGAATCTTTTGGGTGTGCTGGAAAAGGCTTCACGCAGTCTTTTAACTCAACCATCATTAATCCAAGATCTTGGAGAGAAAATAATTCAACTCCGTGCATCATTTCTTTTTTTCCTTATTTTGCCAGGCAGTGCATTTCTATATACTGTATGTATTTTGAAAGGAAAATACCAGTTTACCAGAAAATACCAAAAGAAAATATACATATATTTTTTAAAGTAACCATACTCTTCTGCTTAGAATGAAGTGCTACTATGTGTGTGTTCATGACTTTGCAGGGCAGATGGCTTTGGCCGTCTCGAATCCAGAATGTGCAGGACGATGCGGCTTGTCAGGTTGCCATGACAACTCTGGAGAGGTTGCCGTGTTTAACATGACAAGATCAGAACGCATGGAGTAAATGGGACAGTCTCGAAATGCTTTTACTTATATAGAAATATCACCTGCTCATTTTTAGAATTATAATGAAATTTGTGGGAAATTATTTAATCATGTTCAAGCAGCATAACTGCTTTTGTGTGTTTGACCCATCATGTGACACTCCACAGACCGAAATATACCTTGACTTTAGTTATTTTTGTTCTTCTCTTATACTAACTGAAGGATGCTTTAGCAGACGAGATAAGGAATGGTGAGAAAACTGTGTCTTTGTGTTTCCTCTTTTAACAGTTCAGGCTTTTCTCTTCCTCGTTTCAGATCTCCTGTTAGTTTTAGATCAGTGATGGGAAAAAATGGCTGATAGAGTTGGAGTTAAATTCTTTACAAATTACTTTTTTATACACATCTAATAATCTGAAAATGTGATATCACTACTCATCATGTTGCCCATCAAACATTACATATGGCACATTTGCACATTTCACACACCACAGAACTGTGAACTTTAAACTGCGACATCGCACATTATTCTGCACATTCTGCACACTGTCTTTCCTGTAAGTGGACATTGTCTCTACATTCCACTTCAACTCGTCTATATTTGATTATATTTAATTATATTTCTATATTCCTATTTTTATTCTACAATTTTATTTATTTATTTTATTATTTGTACATAATGTAAATTTAAAAGTCTTTTCACAGCTAAAGTTTTCCATATTTTTCTATATTTCTAATTTTTCTTATTTCTCTTATTTCATACTGAAACTTTTCTTTGGAATTTTTAGGTCATCAACAGTCATATAAGCATTTCACTTCATATCATACTGTGCATAACTGCTTATGTGACAAATACAATTTAACAAATACCCAAGAGAGTTAACATTGTTGTTAACTACCTAAAACTATTTTATACCTGTTTCTAGCTAACTAAAGCAAAGATTTTCACTTACACATAATCCTGGGCTAATCAGGAAAAAAAACTATTAAGTCACTTTAATTCATTTTATGGGCAATGTGATTTTAGATTCGCTTAAACAGTACTAATGTTTATTTGTCTGATTAGTACCAACCAGCTGTATTCCTTACAGGTTTTAAGTATTAAAATCTACTTAAAGTATTTAATAAGCACTGCAATGCTATGTAACTTGTGTTGCTTATTTAAATGTCATATATTGTACAAAGCATTAATCTTTTTTCTCCCTGCTACATAACCCAGTCTATTAGGTTGCAGTAATGCGCCTACCGCCTTAAAACTTTAAAAGAAGAAGTGAGAATCTGGCAAAATATGATTCTTTTCTGCAAATTAAATTCTGAAATGAAATCAAAATGAAATTTAAAATATACACTTTGTATAACTTACTTACTCTTAATGCATTTTTTACTCTGTAATTGTTATGAAAAGTATCATAGAAACGTTTTATTGAATATTTTATGATAAACAATCACTGAAGTTAAAGCAATGTGATTTACTTTTTTTTAAAGTAACCATGAGAACCAAGAGCCTTTAACCAAGTAATCAAGAAAACATTATTTGTGCCTAGGCCACCTGTTCATTTCTGATATTAACAGTTGGCCGAAAAACAGGAAGCTGAATGTTAAACCACAGAGTATGTCACAGGCGAGGAGGAAGTAACACTTAGGCCAGAAAAAGAAAACTTTTTGAGGGTGGTCATTTACTTATTTTAAGAATTGATATGCTGTAATGCAGTGATGTCATTATGCGATTGCTTTCATACTAAATCTATCTGGCTCTACAGTTCATTAGTCATCACAGTGAAAAACAGAACAAGAGAGTTCCTTATTCAGCTCTTGAAGGTTTACAAAGTGTGACAAGAGAACACACAAGTCTATTGTTTTAAACTGTTCTAGCATGCTTATGTTATAAGAGATTTCACACACTAAGCCTCAAAAAACACAATATTGATATTCATATTCAAATATTCACTTATAATCTATACATCAAAGTGAGCTTTTTAGTACTCTGTGGTAGCTTTACTGAGACAGATACAGGTATTAAAACTTATCATAAAATTCTGAATTCTGTTGGTAAGCATTTTAACAGACACAAAACAAAGTGTTTGATTCAGGTGTGTTAACCTTCTTTCAGACATACTCAGCCATTACCATTAACCAGTGGTGTCTGGCACTGGTGGAGCCTCTGTGGATCAGACTTGTTTGCCCAGTGCATTCCATTGGTGCTAGTTTGGATTGGGATCACTCTTTGTGAAACGTCTGTCACTGTCTGATTGGCTGGATGAATCTCGATGAAATCAGTGCCAGCATCAATTCTTGCTTTCTTAGACCAATCTGTACAACTGATAGTGGTGCTCTTGTGCTGAGTTTCACATTAAGACATTCTAATCAACAAGAAATATCCTGATATAGAATGGACTGTCCGAGTCAGCAGCACACATTTAGCTTCATCTTCTCTTTTATGGCGGTGGATACTTATAAGACGATTGAGTATGGCATTTAATTGCTTACTTGAATGAAATGAGTTAATAAAGACGCACACACACACACACATTTGCAAAGCCTCTCACATCGAGCACATGGACCACCTGTTGTTTGAACATATCCTTTAATGAATAATAGATGCAGATCACCGTTTCCCTCAGCTGAAATTCAGGACAGTACTACACAACCTCAACATGAATACTGAGCTTAAACGTAAACCTGTAACACACAGGTTCCCAACACTAGTCCTGCAGAACCTTATGTAATGTTGGTAATTACACACCTGAATTATACACCTGACATTATCTCATGAGTTCAAGCAGGAAACTATTTTACAACCTCCAGGACAGGAGGTTCTCCAGGACCAGGGTCAGGAACCAGAATGCATTGCACTCATTCACATTTAGGGGTTGTAGGAAACCTGAGAATCTGTGACCATGTATACTGAGATCATAGCTCAGTTCCCTGGAGCGTGATGTGACACTTTTTCCTTTTTCAGGTATTTTTTCGGGGGGTTTGTTAAAATGGCATAGATCTTCACAAACAGACACACACATTCACCACACCCTCCTTATGTAAAAATCTATGGCTTAAGGGGGGAAAAAAATCATAATTTTCAAAAATGATTGTTTAGATTATTTAATCTTTACTTTTAATTTTAGTTTTTTTTTTGATCTCCTTGTTCACCTGACGAACCTCGCTTTAAACTCCAGTTTAAGTTTTAAGGTCGAGGTGAAAGTAGTTAGACTTTGTATAAAATACAAATTGTGTATAAAATATTTCCAGGAAAGTGACAGATAACGGATGGGGGGAGGAAGGGTACTAAAGAACACAGTGTTTTATTGTGCGTTGCGGTAAAGCTGCCAGGTGCTTCCTCTTGCATTTCTTTTCTTCAGGATGCATCATTCTGTGAATGCCAGTTGACCTATATACACCGCTTGCAGCAGATTACCGGCCTGGTGTTGAACTGAACTCTGAGAGTTAAGGATGAGCTTGTGTGGTTTTTCACACTTGTCTTCTAGTTTATTCTGTCATGGGTTTCACAAGTGTTAAAGAAAGGAAGATCGCATGCAACAGTGGCACAGAAATGACAGACGTGTTCGTCAAGCAGAAGTAAAGAGAAAAAACCAGGAATAAACAGAAGTACAAAAGGTTTAGCAATAAATGCACAAATGATGCTTTCTCTCAGACATACAGCAGATCCGCAGACACCTAGCCTTCTAGTTAAAACATGAAACACCAACACAGGATTGCTTAACTTATTTCTTCTCCTCACAACCAGGTTCAGTATTTATACACAATCCACATCTAAGAAATAATAGCCTTTAAAACAATTTAAACAAGACACTTACCTCAGAAAAGAAATACTAAATGGTTCTTCCATGCTCCTTTAGATTCAACATGGCCATGCTTTTACAAAAAAATCCGTAAGATAAACTCATTTCTGAATGTCTAATAAAAGCATGACACACCTTCTAGAGACGTTTCCAGTTACTTCTGAGGTGAAGGTAGCTCCTACGACAATATGCTAACACTTATTGACACTAACTCTGCTCTAGCCAGTGCTATTTGTTTCATTTCAAATTATCAGTTTAATTTCCAGCTCGCAAACTAGATAGCTTAGGAAGCTACTTTAGTGTTGACTGTGTTAACTCTGAAAATGTTGTGAACACAGTTTTTAAGCTAAAGTAAGTTAGAAATGCTAGCTGCTGGTCCTAGATTTATAGCTTTTGTTTAGCATTGTTTAGCTTTTATTCATTTAAAACACAATTTGTGTGGTAAATTATTATCAATCATTACAACTTAGTTTGACTTAATAGTTTAACTTAGTAGTTAAGGAGTTTAAATAACATGCTCAAGGACAAATGTGGCCTCTCAATTTTTATTAATCTGATTAATCTGTGAAGCTGTTTTTTTTTTTGCTGCAGAGGTGTTTGTTTCCACAAACTTAATGTATGTCTGTGGAAACTTTGCTTATACAAATTTAAGTTGAAGCACTGCACAGGAAAGACAACCACCCACAGAAGACCAAAAAAACAACCAAAGGCTAAGGCATGCATAAACATCCGGCTTTAAGGACGTCGTGGTATTAAGAACATATCTCTTCTATGTTTACACTAGCAAGTGACAAAGCAAACTTTTTATTTTTTATTTTTTATTTTTTTACATATGTACATCAGCAAAGATGCCCTCAATTCTGTGTAAATACTACTCTACTTTAGAAAGTAACAAATCCAAACCAGTGGCTTGAACAGATCCTATTGAACATGAGGTATGACCTGCCTTCAGTTCCCTACTCTGCGCTTTAAGATTCTAGCTGCAATTAGCACTGTTTCACACACAACAGTTAAAGAAAAAAGGTTTCATATTGTCCTGCCATATATAACATCAGTATAGATGGAAATAATTAATCTTGAAAGAAAGTAAAACCGCAGATGAGTTTGCTAGGACAGGTAGCTTGATTTGTTAATCCAATCTGACAATCACAATCACGTGAAACAAACAGCATCTAACATGCCAAAAAAACAGAAGTGGCCACGGACACAAGCAATAAGTACAGCAGCGGATGTTTCAAGCGACACGACCACAAGTGATATGTACAGTAGCAGATGTTACAAGCGACACAACGATTGGCTAGTGTACAACTAGGAATGCTAGTTTAATAGAAAGCCAGGATGTGCCATTTGCACATGTGGTTTATTCTTATGGTTTAGTCGGACACAGTTTTACAAATCTGTTTTATTCATTCACTCATTCTCTATAGCGTTTATCCTGTACAGGGTCGCGGGTGATACATTGCAGAGTGCACATGCGCGCACACACACACACAGACACACACACACACACACATTCACATACTGTAGTATGGCCAATTTGGGAATGCCAATTAGCCGACTCTGCATGTCATTGGACCGTGGGAGGAAACCACACACACCACGAGGCAGGACTTAAATCCTTGACCCTGGAGGTTCAAGGTCATATTGCTAACCATTACTCCATCATGCCAACTTTTTTGTTAAATGTAAAAAAAATTTAAAATGTTAAATTAGTTAAATGAGGACACTCAAATGGACAGATGGCATGGTGGTCTAGCGGTTAGCACTGTCGCCTTGCACCTCCAGGGTCCCGGCTCGATTCCTGGCCAGGCTTGATTCCCGTCTCTGTGTATAAACTTTGCATGTTCTTCCCATGCTAGGTGGGTTTTTTTTCCCAGGTACTTTAGTTTCCTCCCACCTGTCAATCAATAATTTGCCACCTCCCATCAATAATTATGGCTAATTATTGTTTACAAATTGTGATGGATCGGCACCCTGTTGAGGGTGTACCCTGCCTCGTGCCCTAAGTCTCCTGGGATAGGCTCCTGGCCCCCCGTGACCCTGAATACAGAATAAAGCAGTATAGATGATGACGAAGATTACATAAATGGACCTCACTGAACAATAATTATAATTTTTACAGGAGAATTGCCAACTGGGTCTTTGTGAATTGACTTGTATTGGTAAGATGATTGCTCTAATTCACTTTAAAGAGCCAAATTTCACATCACTACATAGATAGATTGATACTTTATTAATCCTGAAAGAAAGTCCAGAAATCCAGCAGCAATAGAGACAGTAACACAAAGACAGATTGTATTTATGATTGCACACTGTTTCTTACATATAGTCAGTGTACACAGGGTAATGAGCCAACTGACCAGAAGTTACTAGTGCAATGTTGAGAACAAAAAACTAACAAGATATAAAAAGAAACTAAAGTAAAATGAACTTAAGTGCGAGCACACGCGCGAGCACATTACCCAATCCCCCCCATCCCCCCGTGCAAGCACACGCCAACATATACATACACAAAATAAAAAATGGTTTGAAGAAAAATCAGTGGATCAGTTGTGATCACGTTACTCTCAGCGTCAAAACAAGAGGCGTATGCATGCCACATGATACTCAATGATATTTGGTACTTGTATATATAGCAAGACTCGCTCGTTTATCAAGTCAAAATTTATTACTAATTTTTGCTCGTCTTGCGGAACACTCGCAAACCGGTTCCTCTGTACTACTTTTGACGTATAAAGCATTAAATGGTCTCACGCCGCAGTATCTGAGTGAACTGCTAGTGTCTTATGATCCGCCACACCTACTTCGATCAAAGGATGCAGGCTTGCAGATAATGTGCGTACCACTCTGGAAGTTAAGTAAAGTTTGAAACTGGGTTCTGAGTGTCTAAGATTATTTATTACTCCACCTCACGATACTTCATATATTTGGAGACGAGGATGAACGTTTCGGTGATGTCGACGTTACGGGGGAATACGTTTTTTTTTTGCCACGGTGTCAAATAAAAAAAAATTAAAAACCTATACCGCTGTTCGGCTCAGCGCTGCGGTCCAGAGGTCCACGGTCGGTTGCTCGGGCTTGTGAAGGAGGGAGGAGGAGATGGCAACTATCGTAACGGTGACTCCATTTGAAGCAAAACAGCAGTCATGGGATGAGTATTGTGAAATTCTGGAACAGTTTTTTACAGCTAATGACATTGCCGACGCAGACAGGCAGAGAGCCATATTAATCAGCGTTGTAGGAGCACAAACATATAGTTTAATGAGAAATCTCCTCAGCCCAGAAAAGCCTAGTACAGTTACTGAAAGACCATTTTAATCCAAAGCCAAGTGAAATTGTGCAAAGATTTAAGTTTGATTCTCGCACCAGGAAGGCCAATGAGTCTGTAGCTGAGTTTGTAGCAGAGCTGAGGCGGCTTGCACAAGACTGCAATTATGGAGGCATTCTACAACAGATGTTGAGAGACCGTATTGTGTATGGAATTAATGATGAGCGAATCCAGAGGGGCTTGTTAGCAGAAGATAATCTGACGTTTGAAAAGGCACTTTCCATCGCAGTTTCAGTGGAAGCGGCTAGCAAAAATGCCCAAGACCTGCAAAACCCCAGCACCAGTGCGAAGTGTTTCAATGTGCATAAAACATTTGCTGCAAACAGGGGAGAAGGAGAAGTAACTCCATCTTGTTATCGATGTAAAGGATCAAAGCATGTTGCAGCTGACTGTAAATTCAAGCATGAGAAATGTCATGTATGTGGGAAAATAGGCCACATAGCTAGAGCCTGTCGCAATAAGGGCAAGATGACTGCGAAATCAGATAAACTAGAGTCAGAGCAAAAGCGTACTTCCGGGAAAGCAGTAAAACACAGGTCTCATAAGGTTCAGGAAAATACAGGTGAGAACTCTAGTGCCAGCTCAGGAGAAGAGACCGTGACATACAGATTAGACATACAGATTAGGGAAAATGAGTGAAGTACACCTCAGGAGTGTAGACCCCTATACTGTGGGAATGAAAGTAGAGGGGAAGAAAGTAAATTTTGAAATAGATACAGGGTGCAGTCTTTCCATTATGAACCTAAAGACTTACAAGGCAGTGTGGGATAAAACAGAAAGGCCTACATTGGAACCAGTTAAGATTAAACTTGAGACATATACAGGACAGCCAGTTACAGTGGTTGGTGCAGCTCAGGTAAAAGTGAAATACCAGGGGCAGAAAAGGATGCTACCGCTAATGGTTGTAAAAAGCAATGGTCCCATTTTGCTAGGTAGAGGTTGGATGGAAGTCTTAAATTTAGACTGGGCAGAAATCAAGAGCAGACATAAGCTAGGAGTAATGCAGCTTAAAGGTCTTGCTGTTACAACAAAGGAGACACTAGAAAGTGTATTTGCAGACATGAGACCGTTTTTAAGGAAGAGTTAGGGATACTCAAGGGAGCAACAGTCATTATACATGTTAAAGAAAATGTGACTCCTCGATTCTTTCGTCCAAGGTCAGTCCCTTATGCTATGAGGGCAAAGGTAGATGAAGAAATTGATAGGCTGTTGAAGGAGGACATAATCACACCCGTCAAATACTCTGAATGGGCCGCTCCAATAGTTCCTATTCTTAAACCGGAAGGATCAGTCAGGCTATGTGGAGATTACAAGCTTACAGTTAACCAAGTGTCTTCCTTAGAGCAGTATCCAATATCCAATAGGAAAGATGTTTTCAAAGTTGGATATGAGCCATGCTTATCAGCAGTTACTCATGGATGAAAACTCGAAAAAATACTTAACAATCAACACCCATAGAGGACTCTTTACTTACAATCGCTTACCATTTGGTGTGGCTTCAGCACCTGCCATATTTCAAAGGACTATTGAGAGTTTATTGCAAGACATACCCATGGTAGCCGTATACTTGGATGACATACTTGTGAGTGGAGCAGATGAGCAATCTCATTTGGCAAACCTTAATGGAATGCTAAAGAAACTAGAGGAAGCGGGGTTGAGATTGAAGAGGTCAAAGTGCAACTTCATGCAAAAGGAAGTAGAGTATTTGGGACACAGAGTGGATGCTGAAGGTTTGCGTCCCATGAAAAAAAAAGTAAAAGCTATTAATGAAGCTCCATCTCCTACAAATGTAACAGAGCTCAAATCATATTTAGGGATGCTAAATTACTACAACAAGTTCCTGCCAAATCTTGCGACATTGTTGGCCCCCCTGCATGAGCTGTCGAGACAAAAAATGTTCAGTGGAAATGGGGAAAACGACAGAAGGAAGCGTTCCAAAAATCAAAGACTCTTCTGCAATCAGCTAAGGTGTTGGTTCACTATAGTGCTGATAAGGAACTGATTTTGGACACAAAACAAATCAAGCGTTGGACAGCACGTGATGTTGTGTTGTCACAAGTGCAAGAAAATGTGCTAAAAGGATGGCCTCAGAAAACAGAACCTCCACTGAGTCCTTACCTCCAGCGGAGGATGGAACTGAGTGTAAAACTTGGATGTGTTTTGTGGGGTTCACATGTTGTGATTCCTACAAAGGGAGGGAAGTATGTGTTAAACTTGCTACATCAGGCACATGCTGGCATTTCCAGAAAGAAGGGATTAGCTAGGTCATATGTGTGGTGGCCTGGTATGGATCAAGATGTGGAGAGGGAAGTGCAAAATTGTGGGGAATGTCAAAAACATAGTAAAGCTCCCCCTACAGCTCCACTACATCCTTGGGAATGGCCTGAGACACCATGGTCTAGAATACATGTGGACTATGCTGGCCCTTTCTTAGGTGAAATGTTTCTTGTTCTTGTCGATGCACACTCTAAGTGGTTAGACATTTATCCTACGAAGTCAGCCAGTACTATGTCACCATAGAAAAGTCACGCCAGAGTTTCATTGTATTTGGATTACCAAAGATGCTGGTATCTGATAATGGGACATGTTTCACTAGTTCAGAGTTTGAAGCGTTCATGTCACTAAATGGAATTCAACACATACGGACTGCTCCTTTCCACCCCTCTTCGAATGGACTGGCAGAACGTGCTGTTCAAACCTTTAAAGAAGGGATGAAAAAAATGAAAGGTGACAGTATCCAGACAAGACTGTCAAGGTTCTTATTCAGTTATCGCATAACACCCCATGCTACTACTGGAATAAGTCCTGCAGAAATGATGATGTCAAGGAAACTCAGATCTACCCTTGATTTGTTACTTCCTGATGTTAAAACAAAAGTTCAAAAGTAACAGCGGAAACAGAAGAAAAGTCATGACAATTCCTTGTTAGTCAGAAGCTTTGTTCAAGGAGATCCAGTGTTCATGAGGAACTACTCCTTTGGTCCAAAGTGGATTCCAGCTGTTGTTGAAAATGTGTCTGGTCCTTTGTCTTATTCTGTCATTCTTGGAAATGGACAGACCATGAAAAGGCATGTTGATCAAGTGAGAGCTACTGTAGAAGGATAAACATCGACACAGAGCCAGATGAAAACAACAGACAACCAGATGGTTCCATGAGGATGCCTGAAGTAAAGTCACTGGAGTTGGACAATGCTGCTGTACAGGAGAGTAAGGATGTCATGGTGCCTGAGACTATGGACATGACTGTGCAGGAGTGTTCAGGTTCAGAAACTGTTCCAGGGAGCACAATATAAGTTTGCTTATAGAGGTTGATAAAGATCCACAAAGTTATTTTTGTTATACTACTAATATTCTTCAAAACTATTTCCAAGTTTAAAGGGGAGGGAAGATGTAGTACAGTAGATGGATAATTTTAGTACATTGGTTGATCCCTAGAGGGAGTTGGTTATTTCTTATTTTGAGTTTACCAGTGTGTGTGTGACGAAGAAGAACAAAAGCAAATACTATGATGACAGATAATGTGCGTACCATTCTGGAAGTTAAGTAAAGTTTGAAACTGGGTTCTGAGTGTCTAAGATTATTTATTACTCCACCTCACGATACTACACAAGCATTTTTGTATTTTTGCATTTTTGTAAATTGATCTGCCTTAGGTAAGAGATCTGGGGGACTCATGGATATAGAGTATTATGGTGAACTGGTTTATTTAGATACTATCTTCCCCACTCAGTAATCACTCAGGTTTTTTGACGGTGAAGTGATTCTCAGGGAGCCCTCATGTGTTTCCTTCTGGTTCTCCCTTTTAGTTATGCTGTCATAGTTAGTTCTGCTGGAGTCCCTGCTTGCACTCTGCACTAAATATACATTCACCTTATACATTATGTGACAGTGACCATACCTAACTGTTTTCTCTCCTACTCTTCTGCTCTCTCCCCCCCTTTCTCTCTTTCTCTCTATCTGTCTCTCTGTTGAGCTACACATGTCGCTCCTGAGCTGCCAGTGATCCAGACCCCCTCTGTCCTCTGGACCTGTCTGACTCGTCCTGGTGTCCCGCTTCTGGTTGGAGATCTCGTTGCATGAATGCCCTGTGTGGTCTGCCTGTTGCACGTGGTGACTGGGGATGGTTCCACTTTATCACGGAGATGGTCCTGGTCTCGGCTGACAGCTGCTCTTTGAGGACTTGTGACTTTAACTTAAAGACATCAGCTGTTATATTGAACTGCCAGCCGCCTAACACACAATATGACTGCTGATCAATCCCTGCTATCCATTATCACCCAAATGAGGATGGGTTTCCTGTTGAGTTTGGTTCCTCTATAGGTATATTCCTATTGCCATCTCAGGGAGTTTTTTTTTTTGCCACTGTGGCCATCGCCTTCGGCTTGCTCATCAGGAACAATCTTATCGTTTTGATTCATACACATTCACAATTCATACAAACTTCCATAATTTTTTTTGATTGTGTAAAGCTGCTTTGTGACAATGACAATTGTTAAAAGTGCTATACAAATAAAATTGAATTGAATTGAATGTACACTTTAATGCATGGCAAAGTGACAACAGTGCAAACAGAAGTAATTGTGCAAAAAACTTAATAATGACAATAAAACTGAATCTGTGTGTAATGATAAAACTTCTAATAGTGAGAGAACTGAGCAGACCATGAAGTCAACAGATGAGAGAGATGTGTGTAGCACTGTGAAAGCACTAGTAGTACTAGTGTGGTAATGTAAAAAAACACATTAGATCAAGGTAAAATATCTGATATCTTCATCAGAAGTTCTGTAAAGTAATTATGTTTACCATGTGTGACAACGTCCCACGCTTAAACAGCATTTGCCCTTTTTAAGAAGCTAGCTTTAGTGTGCTAGTCAGTTCAGGGGTTTTAACACTATTAAACTTGGCTGTGGTTTTAATTCTGTTATCTGTGTCTTAATCTCAGACTTTATGAGGTTAGTTTAAGGTTAGTTTAAGGTTTAATAACAATGTCATTTATACACTTTAATTAAAAAATTTATTATTCAACATTTAAATTTTTAATATAATTACTGTTATTTACGTGAGTCTCATTGTTTTGAACATTAAGAATAAATAAAAGACAAACAAGAAGAGTGGTTGTAAAGGTTCTAATCAGTTAAGCCTTTAACCTACATGCTGTCTTTTTACTGAGACTTTAACTGTTCCACTTATAATTAGCTTTGGATAAAATAATCTCATGAATGAATGAATGAATATAAATGCCACCTTTTTATTAGATTAGCTTTGATTAGATTAAATTGTGTATGAAGCTTTATATACAAACAGTTGAAAGTTTTTTAAGGCAGCACAAGCCACTGCTTCAGCACTCCTTGGTGAATATTAGGTGGTAAACTGGGTTGACATCTGTTGACAATAAAAGACAGATCTGTAGGATCTGTTTCACCCTTATCACTGAACCCTTGTGCCCTGAGCCCTGAGTCATCCTGGAAGAGACCACGGTCATCAGGGACAACTGGATCAGCTAAAAAAAAAAATTCTTTTGACTTTAATTTTTTTTTTTAAGGGGGGTGGGGGGCTGTAGGGACTTACACTATAAATGGTAGGCTAGATTTATTTATTTTATTTTATTTTTTTTAAACAATATTTTGTAGAGTTACAACATGGCACTTCAAGTTAAACCATATTCAGAAGTCCACTCTACTAAACACTGAAGCAAGTCAGTCTACTGGAGAGAATGTCTTGCCGATGTTGAAGTTGGGTGACAGGATATTGTGGCAGAAACCAGTAATTGTATCACTTGGTAAAAGAGGAACTGGAAAAAAACACATAACTGAATGCACAAAAGACAAAATCAATGAATTGCCAACTCTTTATTGTGGACATTTACAATGATATC
>JAOVVA010236835.1:9523-19651 GCA_028565275.1 Leiocassis micropogon | reverse complement strand
AAATCCGACCGTGAGCGTGAAAACTGGCGTAAGCAAAGTTTTTGTGCGTACGCAGCGTTGATACATGAGGCCCCTGGTGAGTGAGTGATGTGTGAAGGAGGTGGGGAATAGCATAATTTGGGTGGTAAGCAAACTGTAGTGGATCTAGTGTGGTGTAGTGAAGAGATGATGAAATCTCTAGTCAGTTGTTTAAAACACTTAATTACTACTGGTCTGTGCAGGCTCTGAGGACTTGATTTGAGATTCCATCTGGTCCTACTGCTTTCCTGGTGTACATCTTCCTGAAGACACTCCTCACAACATGCTCGGAGATGATGAACATGTTTCGGGTGTTGGTATTGTCTTCCTGTCTGCAGCCATTAGCGCCTCTAGCACTGTTAGCATAGTTAGTTTTGCTAGTGCTAGCCTCAAAGCGAGCGTAGAAGGTGTTCAGCTTGTCTGCCAGAGACACGTCCGTGTTCGTCATACTAGATGTTAGTGCTTTATAGTCTGTTATTGTCCCTAGTCCCTGTCACAGGCTCCTAAAGTCACACTGTTGAAGCTGTGACTCTAGTTTCCTCCTGTAGCGTCGCTTCGCCTCCTTCCCCACTTTCCGCACGTTGTATGACGCAGTCTTGTATCAGTCAATGTCACCCGATGCAAGTCCTGTTTTATAGGCAGCGGTGCAAGATCTCATTGTCATGGATGGTTTTATCCACCCATGGCTTCTGATTGGGAAACGTTCTGATGGTCAAAATGCCGTATCATGCTGTATCATGGTTGAGTCTGCATCCTGACCCCAGCTTCTACTGTAGCATACTGTGACATATGCAGTGAAAATAATTTTACTATTTAATGTGTTAGTGACAAATATGGTTTCAACAATATATTGCATATTGTTTTATGATCTCGCACTTAACCTCAACCAAGCTTTCTCTGCATTCCATCTAACTTTTCTTCATCTGCATTTTTACATGTGCTGTTCTTGTGTAACCCCTGCACTTTCTGCATGAGGTGACAGTCAGAGTACCTAATCTCATCTCCTGCTATCGATACTAAAACTGGAAAATCTTGAAATGTTTCACTTCCTGGTGGAAAAAAAAATATTCCAGACTGACCTTTCTGGAAGCTGGAGGAGTGGTAGAATTTCCTGCTGTTCCTCTTAAACTCTGTAGAGATTTCTTTGCTGTTAACGCCTTAGTTCATTTTCAGATATCAGAATCATACATAAATGTGTCGTTTGGTAAACTTTGTGTATTCAGTCAGTGTCTTATTTCCAACATGCAGTGCGTTCTCACAAGACCACAGTTTATTAAATGTTAATTCTGTTTTCAGAACAGAAAGAATTACAGCATTATTCTGAACAGGAAATATTCTGCTTAAGTAAATAAAATTGCTGCTGGCTAAACCAGCGTGCAAAACCAGTTTTACTCGTGGCAGGTGTGTATTAATGTACCATTATGTGTGTATTAATGGTAGGTGAATTATATAATGTGTAAAGTTGGCCAAGAAAAATTACTCTGCAGTCCCATGTTTGGAGATAACATTGGTATGTCAGTGTGGTGAAACGTGGTTTGCCAGGACAAATACACTGTTCCAGTGAAGTAAGTATATCAGTCAGCACTTAGTGACATGACTTATGTGTTTTAATCACTCCACATTTATTTTCGGTATTTTATTCCACACACAAATTAAAGCTAACTGTGACTTTAATTGGAGTAGTCTGGAACTTAGTTCTGGAACTAGTAGATTCAGCCAGAAACAAAGCATGAGCTTTACAAGGTTACAAATGACAAATTGTACCTTTTTGTAAAAAAAAAAAAATCAATTTCATGAAGATGTTAGGCAACTTAATATTTTTATTTTTTACTCTATATTTAATTTATAGAAATAGTATCACAGGAAGTACTAAATATATTCAACTATCAATATAATAAGATGTCTTATATACAGTACCTTGCAAAAGTATTCATACATTCAAACCTTTCCACATTTTGTCATGTTACAACCACAAACATCTATAAATCATGCACTCCACAAATCTGGCCTTTATGGAAGAGCGGCAGAAAGAAAGCCATAGTTGAAAGAAAGCCATAAAAAGTTCTGTTTGCAGTTTGTGATAGGCCATGTCACAAACATGCCACACTTATGGAAGTGTGTATGAGTGAGAAAAGGGGACACAGCAAACATGTGGAAGGTGCTCTGGTCAGATGAGGCAAAAATGTACCTTTTTGACCTAAATGCAAACCACTATATGTGTGGTGGAAAACTAACACTGTGCATGG
This sequence comes from Leiocassis micropogon, assembly GCA_028565275.1. Taxonomy (NCBI): domain Eukaryota; kingdom Metazoa; phylum Chordata; class Actinopteri; order Siluriformes; family Bagridae; genus Leiocassis; species Leiocassis micropogon. The sequence continues at coordinate 17,387 of JAOVVA010236835.1, read as the reverse complement.
CGGTGGTAGAACCATGTTGTGAGGACTCTTTTTTTCAGCAGGGACAGGGAAGCTGGTCAGAGTTGATAGGAAGATGGATGGAGCCAAATACAGGACAATCTTAGAAGAAAACCTGTTAGAGTCTCCAAAAGACTTGAGACTGGGGTGGAGGTTCACCTTCCAGCAGGGCAACGATAGCCAGAGGTGCAATGAGATGGTTTAGATCAAAGCCCAGTCAAAGTCCAGACCTAAATCCACTAAAGTGGGCGGGTCTGGTAAGAGTGGCTCGCATGGGATTTCAGGACTTGTGACTCGCGTTGAGGATAACCGGAGTTGTTGCATCTGAGTAGTTACGTCGGCAAGAGTCTAGTGGTGAGGATCTTTTGCTGCTGCTTCCCAAGGAGGGCACCCTGGCTCTCCAGGGACAGCCTCATTCTGTCGTACTCTGCTGAATCCATAACGTTTGGCTGGATTATTCTGTCAGAAGGAAGCGACGAAGCGGTTAAGAGATAGAGCCAGATGCAGAATTCCATATGTGGCCGTGAGGCGTTGAGAAGCTGTGAGAACCTGAAGCTGTGTGTCATGGAGCGACGTGAAGCAAAGTCGTAGTCAAGGAACGAGAGCAAGAGGTCGAAAGCCGTGTGATCCATCAGCGAAGGTGTCGAGCCATTCTTCTAGACAACATGAGCCATGTTTTTCACTGATGCCTTGCAAAACTGACATTTTTTAAGGGTTAAGCTTAAGACCTGCTTCTGTAATATGTTATCTGTTAGCCAACAAAATCTGTAATCTGTTAGCCAACAAAGTACGCACTGAGTCTAAAGTATCACCAGGAACTGTTTCACCAAGGGTCTTTGACATAAGGTGGGAGTAGACATTCTGAAATCTTCACTTATAAGAGAAACATTAGCACCAGTATCAACAAAAGCCTGCACGAATGTGTCTTTACGAACCACCAGAATTTTTCTCCATTCTTAGCATTAGCCTTGTAAGTAGGAAAAGCTTTATCCACCAAATGGCTAATTTCAGCTGCAAAAACCTGAAGAGATTCTCCAGGTAGGCGTGTGCGCCAGGTAGACTTTGAAATGTGGACAGATAAGTCCGTTTGCCACACTCCTTGATGTTGCTGGACAAACTGTCCCAATAGCTAAAAGCAGTATTACCAAGACAAGTTGTCAAAAATTTTGCTAATCTGGTATTATCAAAATCCGTGCTAGCGTTTACAATCTCTTCAAATCACCTACACCAATGGACAAAATTGTCTTTCCCATCCCCCAAAACGGTAGGTGGAAAATGTCCATTTAAGCGCTGGATGGGATGCGAACTACTTGTAGCAGGCAAATTGCAAGTTGCATCAGCTACATTTATGTTATAAACAGTTCACATCTCCCACTGTATTGCACAGTAACAAAAGTAAAAAAAAGTGCAAAAAAAAAAAATCACACTAAAAATAGTTCTACATTTTCATTCCAAATTTGTGTTCAATACATCTGTAATCTGTTGCTGCTGTGAAACACAGTCACAAACAAAGTGGTCCATGGTTTAAACACAAAGCAAAATAGGCATTACGGATAACAGAAGGCTAAAATTCGAACTCTTAAACTCGATATTGGTGTGCACCGATGTGATGTCACATCCATCGCCTTATAACATGCCGAAAAGGGAGTTCACTCACACGCTATGTGTGTCATCCAAACTCGCTGCCACCAGAAATGTAAGAGGGGCTGTGAACCATGACAGTTTCCAGTCTCTTGTAAATGGGTTCCTTTAGAGAAAGGCAGACATACACCAAGCTTAGAACTTTTCAGACTTTTATTAGTCAGACTTCCACACTTCCAGCGAACACACAATACCTTTTTTTAAACTCTACTGCGCATGTCTAACCCTGCGCATTCCATCTGCGTATGCGCTAATTTCCTCTACACACAGTACAATATAATAAACATGAATAAATCTCACATAAGTGTTAAATGATAGCCCATCTCTCATGCTCATTCAGGATGTTTTTATGACCATGTTTCTTTCTCAAAGATTATGGTTCACCAATATTCCTCACCACTCTGTATGTGCATTTAGACCAGTGGTTCTCAACTGGTTTGGCCATGGGACCCACATTTTTACATGGTCAACAAGCCGCGACCCAAACTACATATGACACACTGAGGTTTTAAGCCTTTTTTGTCGTCAATTTATGTACAGTAAATCCAAACTTTACATATTCGGGGTCGTACTTGCACTTCGAAATATTTGTTGCTATAATTAAATGAAATATCATGTGTCAAACAGTATGGTTGTCGCACGCGCATTTCAAAATAAAATTCCGGTATAAGCAAAATAAGTTAAAAATTTAACTTTTGTTGTTTTTTTTTTTGACCACACACTCCGCGACCCACTGAAAATAGTCCCGCGACCCACCAGTTGAGAAACACTGATTTAGATCTTTTTTGTCACATACAAATGTAAAATCAGGCTTAGAGGTTTAACATCAAAGTTCAAAACCATATACAATAAAAAAGCAACAATTAAATTATACTGTATAGATTTTTGTGGTTTGCCATGCATTACAGGAAATTTAGTGAGTGTAATAGGCTGAGAAATAAAAGCACGCATCTGTATAAATTGACCAGAACCACTTAGATGGAGCTATTATTTCCTTTTTAAGAAGTGAAAAACCTGCCTTTTTTACTGGAAACATTTTTAACATGTTATTGTGAGTAAGGCTCTGATTCTTGCCTCCGTGAACATGATCAAGAACATGCAAACATATACCTGAGAGCTTGTGTGTTTTGGGTGAGAGAATGTAATTCAATTTCATTTAATTAAATATAATTTAAATAATTCTTTTGTGATTTGACAAAATGCTGCAGGATAAAATGCTACATGATAAAGCAATCTGCACATAAACACTGGATGTGAAACACCATCCATTTTTCAAGAACATTATTTAGATAATTATTTATTTGAGGTTGACAAATTGTCCAAAATATTAATCATGATTAGCACGATGTATCATGTCATACATCTTACACTGCTCAGTTGAAAGAAGTCAGACACACTTGCATTAATTCAAGGATAAAAAAATATGAAACACTTAAAATCTTCACCAGCACAGCCTAAATACTTTCACTGGGGTAAAGGTCTGGACTTTGTGGTGTCCAATTCATGTGTGAAAAATGATTCCTCATGTTCCCATGCGTTGGGGTCTCATTGCATCAGATAAGGTTAAAAGAATTTTTGCCAGCTGAAACATATTAATTCCTTTAGGATTTATCCAATGAAACACTCTTAAATGTTTGCTTATTTAAATCTGGCCATAACATTATAATGCAATAACCTTTTATGGTGTAGGTTACCTTCAGGCGGCTCTTTTGCCTTTGGGGATGACTCCACAAGACCTCTGTGGTTGTGTTGTGGTGTCTGGCACCAGGGGGCAGTAAAAGTGGATCCATTGTGTGCTGTGAGTTTGTGGAGTGGGGCCTTCTTGGATCAGACCTGTTTGTCTGGCGCAGCCAAGGGATCTGGGGATTTTGGAGAACAGGTTGGCAGCCTTTAGCTCTTTCCCCGTTGGACCCTATGCATGGTTGGCTTTGGTGCACTTGGTGTGCTGGGAACTTTCTATTATGGGCAAAATTAACTTATTTCAGCAAACTTATTTGTGCAGCATTGACTTTTTTGTGGAATCAAATAGAACAGGCTTGCATTTGGTCCCTGGGGGCATGTGGGAACCTGGGGTGCCCATGATCGTGACCATTGGTATATAATTGATAATCAATGTCAATGTGATAATGTTATGGTTGATTTGTGTATGCTCTTTGTGTTTTCCGCCAGTCACTATTTCTTGTATTGTTGGCCAAGTTTAATAAAACCTTGTATAGCTTCAATTGTGTCCTAACCTGCCTATGAGACGGACACCATTTGATCTACTGTATTCCCTGGACCATGCCATGCACATTGGCATGACAAAAAGTAACTGTCAAGCCTGCAAAAACACCAGCTATATGTTAGGGAAGGAAAAAGGGATTTCTACATTCTCACACCAGAGGGAGAGCTTATGGATGAGAACAAAGTGTCTATGATAATAACCTTACCAGGCAAATGATAATAACTTGACCACAGTCCTTTCCCAATCAAGGAATTGCAGTCCTTCCCAGATTTTGCAAATTTCCATTGATACAGAGAATTCAGCATGTGTCCCTTTCCACACTCTTGAATAAGGGAAATAAACACTTCCACTGGAACCTACCAACTGAGCAAGGCTTTGATTGTCTTGAAGAGAAAAAGCTCCATCTAATTGCCTTCTTTTCTTGAAAGCTGACACCTCTGAGAACTGACATAGTTATCATGGAATTCCTTGCAGTCACATTAGCTCTGAAGCACCGGCCGAAGACAGCGCAGTTTCCATTTAAGGTGACTTGGGCCTGGCCCAATTCCTTTTATGGGGTGGGTGGTCGGGAATTACCAGATTCCCTCAAACTGGAACAAAGTTTGTCCGGGGATACATGTAGGTCAAGAACAGCAATCCCATGTGGTAGACATCAGAGTCCACCAAAGACTTGCATCAACGAATGCTTTGGAATGTCGTCAATGATAACTGTCAAGATATTGCCTGCATATTGACTTTAATTCTAGTCTACCTCTTTGTACTGCTTATCGATTTTTGAAAAACCCTATTCAACTGTATCCTTGCAACTCTATCTGCCCGCATAATAGCTGTTTATGAATAACACGCATTTATCTGATACCACTCAGTTTCTTCATGCATTCTTGGTTCCCTTGCAAGTTCAAACTCAAACAAATGGAGCTTGGGCACAGCTCAAAAAAACAGTAAAAAACTGTCAATTCAAACCAAAATGATTATTTCAGAATCAAATTTCATTAATAACAGAATGTAGCAGTATGCTAACATGTTACTGAAAAAATCCGCCATGAAGTATTATTTATAAAAGTCTTGCTCTTTATTGAGTGAAGTCTATCGAAGTTAAAATAAATCCAAATGCCTTATACTGTAGGCTGTGATTTGATTACGTCCAATATTTTTGGCACATTTCCTGTGATTGCTTTATTGAATTTTTTAAACAGTTAATGAAATAATTGTCTGTGAACTTTTTCTCAGGGATTACATTTAAATCTTAAATTTACATTTGCTTATTCAACTGTAACAACAAAATTTACCGACACCATCTTGCTGTTTTTCTTTTAGTGTGGGTATCAGTAGAGCATGCAGCTCCTGCAGTGGGTGTCAATAGACATTCTTTCCACGATGCCCAAGTTACCTCCTGGCTTTTTCACACATTCTTGTTTTTTATGCAAGTTTAAACAAATCTACTGGAGGGTGTGCGCAGCCCAGAACATGAATGAAAACCTTTATATTCACACCAGGAGTCATGCAGCGTTTAGGCTGCTATTTCAGGATTTAGGCATAACCACAAATGCATTTAATTACATTTAAACAGTCTTGTACAAAGTACTTGAAAGCATAATTGAGCAAACGTACACGTATCTTAAAATGACTTTGTAAGACATCACATTTTAGAATATTTCTTGAGTAAAAGACAAAGTATCTGTTATATACAGTACCGTACTGTAAGTATCAAAAACAATTTTCTGATATTACAGTAAATATACTTTAGTATTAGAAATAATAATAAAAAAATAAAACATAATATGATGTAGGTAAAATCTGCATTTTGACTAATCGGCAACATTACCTAGCACACATACCCCTGCCATTACATTAGCCAGATAGCTGGAACAGGATCAAGTCACGAAAGTGCTTAGGGGACATACTGGAGTAAAAGTACATGTTTTATTTATAGTGGCGTAGAAGTAAAAGTTGTCTAAGCAAGTACAGATATGGAGTCATGGTTATGTAGTCATTAGTCCTGTGGCCTTTCACCGTAGGGTGGAGGGTTTGATTCCCGCCACGAGTCTATGTGCATGGAGTAGGCATTTTCTTCCCGTGCTCGGGGTGCTCCTACAGATTAGATTAATTGGCATTTCCAAATTACCTCTAATGTGTGTGTATGTGTGTGTGTGCATGTGTGCTTGTGTGTGCCCTGTGATGAATTGGCACCCTGTCCAGTGTGTGCCCCACCTCATGCCCTATGTTGCCTGGCTTAAGCTCCACAGCCCTGCAACCCTGTACACAGGATAAAGTGGTATAGAAGATGAAAGAATTAATTAAAATCACACATACAGTATGTGAAAATACTACTTAAGTACAGTAATGAAGTGTTTATACTTTATTACTGTACAATACATTACTGCATTTTATCATTAAAGAACAATCCAGAACTATAAGAATGGGGGGGGGGAATGACAATTAGCTTAATCTGCATGTGTTTTCTCTGGGTACTCTGAGGTGGGTTTTCTCCGAGTAATCAATGGAGTTTCCATGTTCTCCCTTTAACATGCAAACTCTATGCAGACAGAGGCGGGAATTGAACCCGGATCCTTAATTTTTTATGATACCATAAGTACTTATAATGCCTTATGGCATTTTTATGGCATTTTTAAGGAGGCGTGTGTCTGGTTGATTATGTGCTTCAGTTATTGACTTTATTACCAGAAGTCTAATTTTCAACATTCTTTCTTATAACAAGTTTCCACGTCTCACATTCTTTCCATAATCCAAATACCAAAGAGGAATTGTAATGCTTTTGGCTTTAATTTTGTACATACAACTGTGTAAATTGTATCTGTACAGGAAACAAATGTAAAGACATATTAAAGGAAACCACTATTTAGACTATTTTAGATTTACTTTTATACTGGAAATAAATACTGCCTTATACTGCCAAAAGTTAGCACCAGAAAGACAAGGTGTGGTAAGGGTGGATAGGAGTGGAAGAACTCGAATAGGTCTCGTGAACTTAGGGCACGAGACAGAGTACACCCTGGACAAAGGCTGGAATTGAATCCGGATCCTGGAGGTGCAAGGTGACAGTGGTAACCACTAACCCACTTTCCTGCCTCTCTTAATGATACTTTTATGGTATTTTACTTGAAAAAATACTGAAGCAGAGATAATATGCTGACAGTAGAGGCTCTACTAAACCGAGGATCAGTAGTCCCATGCCTTAACCACTGAGCTACCTCTAACCCTACTCTATTTTATGTTATTTATAAGGTAATGATGATGAATGCTAGTTGGAGAGGCCCCCTGCAGATTTCTGCTTAGTCCCTCAACAGACTCTACAATCATCATGAGCAAGTTTCTGGAAATTTCATTTGGGATCAATAATTAATGTATGTATGTATGTATGTATGTATCTATCTATCTATCTATCTATCTATCTATCTATCTATCGCAAGAAACATCACTATTTCTATAGTATATCTTCTGTTTCAGTCTTTTAACCATATGTTTTTTGTAATTACTTCGATGAAAAAAGCTCATTAGACAACCAACTGGCTACAGAGGGAACTATAGAGCTTGTTTTTCATTTTCTCAATAATAATCTGCCATTTCGCGACAATTGATTGGAAAGTTATGAGTTTGACTCAGACTACATTCTTGAGACAGGACCTCATGACTCATCTTTTACTGAGTGACTGATCAGAAGGTTGGTGGTTGAAGCTTAAGCTTCACCATGTTGATGCTATTGGGCCCTTGAGCAAGGCCCTTAACACTGTCTGCTTCAGAAGTGCTGTATAATGACTGATTTGACTCGCCTCTAAGCTATCAAAGATGGACAAAGAACAAAGAATTTGATTATGCAGTAATGTATATGTGATGAATAAAAGCTTAACTTAATTTTAAATCAATAAATGTGAATGCTAATGAATAAAGTTTAATACTCAACAGGCTACAAGTGAGATGTTTTACAGGACTGAAAAGTCCCAGGTTTTTACTGTAATAGATAAGGTCAGTTTTCGTGTACAC
>JAOVVA010236780.1:0-19656 GCA_028565275.1 Leiocassis micropogon | reverse complement strand
CTAATACATGTTAAGTTGTTGAATTTCATGCAAATACAACATAATTTATTCATGTTCATCTTGGAAACATGAAATTACTAGGTACAAAACACATATTATATTTTAGTACATGTAACAGGTAGCCAAATTCATTTTTTTTTTCTACATGTGCTTCAAATAAAAGACTGGAATTTATAATCACACCAAGGTCTTTTACTGTTGCGCTTGATGGAACAGAAAGACCATCTAAAATAACAGTGTGATCAAAAAGCTTGCTTCTAGCTGCATGTGGTCCTATGACTAAAACTTCTGTCTTGTGAAACTAATACCATGCTTACGAATTATGTTGCTCAGAGGAAGCATGTAAAGAGAAAACAGTGGGGCCTAAAACCGAGCCCTGTGGAACACCAAACTCCACTTGAGAACATGCAGAATAGTCGCCATTTAAATCTACGAACTGATAAAAATCAGTCAAATAGGATCTGAGCCAGGAGAGGGACGTTCCCTTAATGCCTACTACATTTTCCAATCTGTGAAGGAGAATACTAATAGTACAGTTACTGAATGTTGAACTGCCAGCTCGACGCTCAATTGTCATTTTCACGCGTCTTTGGACAGTGGGAGGAAACCCACCAAGCATGGGGAGAACATGTAAACTCTATGCACGCAAACTCAAGGCAGGAATCGTACCCTGACCCTGGAGATGCAAGGCACCAGTGCTGACCACCACGTCAATGTAGATTGGATCTGTACCTTGAGAGTCAACTATATCAGTTGTGTGTGTCAGTATACTTGGTCAATAAAATTTTGATTGAAGGGTCTTCGAGTGGCGCAGTGGTAAAGTGCTCGCCCTATCATCTGGAGATCGCAAGTTCAATTCCCAGGTGATGCTGTAACCTCTTACAACCGGAGGTCTAGAGAGAGCTGATTGGCCAAGTGGTTTCGGAAGAAACACGTGATAGTCCTCCTGACTGAGTGGTAGTAGTAGCTTAATGTGGGAGCCCCCTAGTGACGGGGAGGAATTGGACACGACTAAATTAGGGAGAAAATCGGGGGAAAATCAAAAAAATAAATAAATAAATTTTTGATTGGGAGCTTTCATTTGAGTTAATGCTCGTATTGCATTAACTGAACGTTTTGAATTATTTCATGGATTGTCACCAGCCTAATATGAGTTTTTTTCTGCCTGTTCCAGACTTTGCCTGATGGGCCTCTCGTGAGTAAATTGCCACTTTCCTTAACAATGGTTTATGGCATTATAGAATTGTATTTTTAGCAGTAGTCTCTTACTAAACATTGGCTTTCAGATGGGTTTGCGGTTTGTAAACTCGACTGTTGCTGAGAGAGGGCACTTAAGCTTTGGTGTGCACTTTATTAACCTTTATTAATAAATTAATAATTAATAAGGTTTTCATTATTGTGTTCATTAAATTTATGTCAGATGTTATACATTTTTAGAAAAACAAAAAATTGACATTCACAGACATCCAACTTCTCCTTAAATTTCTGGGAGTCTGATGCATGTTAATAGCAGCTTCCTGATACTACAAATCATATACAACATAATTGAACATCTCTTTCAGCCAGTCTAGTTTAGTGTCCTGCAGTGCCATGGCAAGATTATAACATTTACATTTACATTTAGGCATTTGGCAGATGCTCTTATCCAGATACGTACACTGGGCTACTAGGTTAACCCAGTGTAAGGTTATAAAAGGTTAACCCACTAGGTTAACCCAGTGTAAGGTTATAAAAAAGAGGAAATTAAAAAAAAATTGTTAACCCCAAATACAGTAAAGTATACTCCTGCCTGTTAGCACTGTCGCCTTGCACCTCCAGGGTCCGTGTTCGATTCGCGGCCAGGCTTGTTTCCCTTGTTTCCAGGCTTGTTTGTGTGTGCATGGAGTTTGCATGTTATCCCTGTGCTTGGTGGGTTTCCTCCGGGTACTCCGGTTTCCTCCCACATTCCAAAGACATGTAGGTTAGGTTAATTAATGTTCCCAAATTGCCCATAGTGTGTGAGTGTGTGTATGTGTGTGTGCCCATGGATTGGCACCCTGTCCAGGGTGTACCCGGCCTCACGCCCTAAGCCTCCTGGGATAGGCTCCCACAGTCCCATAGAAGATGAGTGAGTGGTTAGCTAGCTCTTGTGAGGTCTTATTTGATGAGGTAAAACTGTATTCTTAGTTCTAACAGAATTTTAAAAAGACCAGCATTTTATATTCGAAAAAGAATCATGACTAGTTTTAGACAAAAGCAGGAGCATACTTTATGCACACACACACACACACACACACACACACTACCGGAATCACTCCTCTAAACAGATTCATCTCCTGCACTGCTGCAGCCTTTTAATCTTTTTTTCTTCAAGGAGAAGAGTTACTTAAAAACAGTTACTTAAAAACAGTCATTACACTTAGACACAAAATTTAAAAAAAAAATGCTTTATGCGTACACACGTGGTCACAATGTTAAACAGTACAACGCGCACGGATGTTGACTATACATGTGATGCACACGCACTGAGACTAAGCATGGGAGACGATTACCCACAATCCCACAGCACAAGAGAGAGAAAAACCATTGGCTCAGTTGTGATCACATGACGCTCTGCAGACAAAGTGGATGCATACTACAGTACTCGTATATCAAGATCTCGCTCGTTTAATAAACAGGTAAGAGTCAGATGGAGCAAGATACACAGAACTATAGACAGTAGCCTTACACTGAAAGCGTTGATAAGACAACCAAGACAATTTTTTCCACAATTTGTCACGTTACAACCATGTTACAAGTGTAAGAAAAATGATAAATGACCTTTTTTTTTTTTTTTTTTACAAATAAACATCTAAAAAGTGTAAACAAAGCAGGTCCAATCAGTCGAGTCCTCTGTGGTCTTCTGGTTGAGAGCCTGTATGGCCTGAAGAAGATTGTCCTCAGTCTTTCTGTGTTGGCTTTTAGGGAGTGGAATCGCTTTCCTGACTGACAGACTGACTGTCCATTGTTGGGGTGGCTGAGGTCCTTCACGATCTTCCTGACCTTGGTCCAGCACCGCTTGAAGTAGATTAAGTGCAGATCAGGGAGCTTGGTACGGATGTTGTGCTGAACACACCACTCTCTGAAAAGCTTGTCTGCCTGCATGGTGCTGTTCCTAAACCAGGTTGTGATGTTTCCTATCAGGATGCTCTCTATGGTGTAGGATTACAAGTTCCAAAGCCCTTTGGAGGGCAGTTTAAAGTTTCTCAAGCGTCTGCAGTGGTAGAGATGCTGCCAGGCCTTTTTCACCATAATGTAGGTGACACGACCATAAAAGCTCCTACATGTTGGGAACATAGAAGTGTTGGAAGCTGTCTACTCTCTTCACTGGGCTCTCGTTGATAACGGGGTCTGGTAGTTCCTCTCCTGCTTTGTACTGAAGTCCTTCAGCTCTTTTATCTTGCTGATGTTCAGGAGGAGGTTGTTCCTCTAGCACCAGTTATCCAGATTTCTGATCTCCTCCAGGTAGGCCAGAGATCAGGCCCACAACCACTGTGGCTTCAGCAAACTTGATGATGGGTGTTGAGTTGATAGTGGCCACGCAGTCATAGGTGTACAATGACTACAGAAGGAGGCTCAAAACACAATCCTGAGGGGTTTCAGTGCTGAGGGTAATGGAGGTTGAGACATGTCTGCCCATCCTTACTGCCTGTGGGCTGCCTGTTAGGTAATTGAAGATTCAGTGACACAGGAATGGGCTGTGTCCCAGCTTGGTGATGAGTGTGGAGGAAATTAATCGCTAGTATTAAACGCTGAACTATAAGCGACAAAAATAATTTTAACATACTTCCCCTTCCTAGTGTCCAATTAAGTGAGTGATGTATGAAGGAGCTGAGAGATGGCGTCATCTGTTGAACGGTTCAGGCAGTAAGAAAGGTATTTGTAATTGATCCAGTGTGTCAGGTAGTGAAGAGATGATAAAGTCTCTGACCAGCCACTCCAAGCACTTCATCACTACTGAAGCCAGGACTACAGGGCGGTAGTCGTTGAGGGAAGCAGGATGGGATTACTTTGGGACAGGAACAATGATAGACTCTTTCAAGCATGTGTGGATTACCAACTGGTATAAGGAGAGGTTGAATATTACTGGGAATACAGGTGCTAGCTGGTCTGCGCAGGCTCTGAGGACTCAACCTACAGTCACAGTCTATGTCACCCAACGCCCAAGTCCAAGTCTAACTCTCATCGGGTGGCAACGGTGTGAGATCTCGGAACGTCACAGATGGTTTTATCCACCCACGGCTTCTGATTATTAAATGTTCTGATGGTCATTTATTCAGACCCCTCTTTGTTGACTACAGTTCAGCATTTAATACCATAATTTCCTCCACACTCACCACAAAGCTAGAGCACCTGAGACACAGACCATCTCTGAGTTAGTGGATCTCCAATTTCCTTACTGGCAGACCACGGGCAGTAAGGATGGACGAACATGTCTCAGCCTCCCTCACCGTCAGCACTGGAGCCCCCCAGGGTTGTGTTCTAAGCCCGCTGCTGTACTCATTGTACTTATATGACAGAGTGGCCACTACCAACTCCACCACTATCATCAAGTTGGCAGACGACACCGTCGTGGTGTACCTGACCACTGACAACGACGAGACAACCTACCTGGGGGAAATTGGAAATCTGGGGAACTAGTGCCAGAGGAACAATCTCCTTCTAAACATTAGCAAGACAAAAAAGTTGATATAGGACTTCAGTACAAAGCAGAAGAGGAACTACCAGACCCCCCATCATCAACAGGAGCCCAGTGAAAGAGTGAACAGTTTCCGATACCTCTCTGTTCACATCATGTAGGATCTGTCATGGTCCTGTCACATCAACACCACACATGGTGAGAAAAGGCCTGGCAGCGTCTCTACCACCTCAGATGCTTAAGAGACTCTTGACTGCCCTCCAGGGCACTCAGGAACTTCTACTCCTGCACCATAGAGAGGATCCTGATGAGAAACATCATAACCTGGTTCGGGAACAGCACCATGCAGGACAGATAAGCTCAACAGAAGGTGTTGCGATCAGATGAGCGCATCATCCTCACCGAGCTCCCTGACCTGCACTCAATCTACAGCAACCGGTGCTGGACCAAGGCCAGGAAGATCACGAAGGACCTCAGCCACCCCAATAATGGACTGTTTCCTCTGTTGCGGTCAGGAAAGTGCTCCCGCTCCCTAAAGGCCAACACAGAGAGACCGAGGAGGAGCTTCGTCCCACAGGCGATATGGTCTTTCAATCAGAACACCACACAGGACTAAACCATTTTTGCCCATTACACACTTATGGACATTTGCATTTACACATATTCTGGACATTCATGGACACCATGGACACTTATGGCCATTGCACACCTGCACATTCATGCACATTTGTGTAACGGTACGCCAAGTCACGCCCTCTGCTCAAGCCAAGTCATGATCTCCAGCGACTCCTTTCCACACTCCATTCCGTTGCTTCCATTTTGCTGCCTCGTTCATTTGACACATTTGCACATATTTCTATTTCATTTTTGCTTATTACACATGCATATTTGCACATTCCCCGGGCATTTCTATTTTAATTCTATTTAATTTCCACAGTAAAGTTTTCTATATTCTCTATAGCTATATTTTCCTTAGCTAAAGTTTCTCTATATTTTATTTCTTATTTTATTCCATATTTATTTCCTATTACTAATCTTTTTTTAAGTGCTTGTTTAAGCATTTGACTGCATATCGTATTGTGTATGACTGTGTATGTAACAAATAAAATGTAAATTTGAAATAAAATTGTACTACATGTTAACATGTTGTACATAATTATGTTGTGATGTATTTTATTTTATAGTTAAACCGTTGCCAAACACATTAATGTAATAGGCTAACAAATGATTGTGACCCTACAACATTCCAATGGTGTAAATTCATATTTAAAAAAAAATAAATTCAAAACACTGTCCATACTGATCCTATTGTCTTGTAGTTAGTGTAAATAAAATATGGACATGTAGCAGTTGAATCAAATGAAAAGATACATTTTAAATGTTAAGATAATTATTTTGTGAAAACCTTAAAAAAGGGTTTGGGCTAGACTAGATTGACTACAGGGTTAATTAATATTAATCTTATTGCCAAAATGTTATGTTTTCTCTGACTAAAACTAGACTAAAATGTCCAGACTTTTAGTCGACTAAAACTTGACTAAACAAAAATAGGAAAAGATTGACTAAATATTAACAGGGAAATTTATCCCAAGACTAAGACTAAGACTAAAATTAAAAATAGCTGACAAAATTAACCCTAGTACCCATGGTTTCTGTTTCTCAAGTTTTTCCTAATCAGAAACCTTGCATGGACAGATCTGTCCGCAAGGCTGCTGCCTACAATGCCAGACTCATCACGGTGATATGATCACGTACAAGGCCGCTACTTACAACCTCCAGAAGGCAGTGAAAGAGGCGAAATGGTGCTACAGGAATAAAGTGGAAACATAGCTTGAAGGGAAAACACATCAGGTGCTGATTCTGCACTTGCTAATAACTTGAATTCCTTCTATGCACGCCTCGAGTCCTCTTGAGTGTCAATGGAGACCGCCCACTCAATGTCTCAGAGCATGACGTAAGGAGAGCTCTGAAGAGAGTGAACAGCGGAAAGTCAGCTGTTACTGATGGAATTTCAGGAAGAGTGCTAAAAATTTGTGCAGATCAACTAGTTCCAGTGTTCATCTGCATCTTTAATATGTCCCTTGCCCTGTCCACAGTGCCTATATGTTTCAAGAAATCCACCAAAATTCCTGTGCCCAAGAATTCCAACCCAGTTAGTCCTGTGGTTCTAAATAATAATGATATAATAACTTCAGATCTGGTAATGAAGTGCTTTGAGAGACTTGTAAAGGATCTTATCGGTGCTTCATTAACAAAATCCCTTGATCCACTACAATTTGCCTACCGTCATAACAGAAGCATGGATGATGCCATCTCCCATGTCCTTCATACTACACTTTCACATCTGGACATTGGAAAGGGAATTATGTCAGGCTTCTTTTCATCGACTACAGCTCAGCTTTTAACACTGTAGTCCCTGTAACTGTAATCTTGAAGCTCAGTGAACTGGGACTCAGCCACTCGTCATGCTCCTGGATCCTGAGTTTCCTGACAAACAGACTTTAAGTGGTAAAGATCGGACAGCGGTTCTTAGAAAGCATTACATCAAACATTGGATCACCTCAAGGTTGTGTTCTGAGTCCCCTGCTCTTCTCTTTTACACCTACGACTGCTACAGTATGCTCAACACAGCTCCAACTCCATTGTGAAATTCGCAGATGACACAGTGGTGGTTATCTTCTTGGCTATCTTCTTACACCAAGAAAATAGTGCTGCTGTCTCCTCCAGCTAAGCTATCTCGTCATTCTGTGTGTTTGGAGGCTGAAAGGTTAGTATAACAGGAGATATGTTTAAGTTAATATGGAGTAAATGCAAAACTGTTTATAGTAATTTCAGGAATTATTGAGCAATTGCAGGCACAAGTCATTAAAGAACAGCTGTCTGTATCAGTCGAGTCCAAGACCATATTTGTGATAAAGTGAAACTGTCTCTAGCCACACATATCCCAAGCAGACCACAAGAGGCATCCATGCGAAAAGATCACCATCAAGAAGCAGGACACCAGGATGAACCAGACAGAGAAGGACAGGATCACTGGCAGCCCAGGAGCAACATGTGTAGCTTGGAAGAGAGAGAGAGAGAGAGAGAGAGAGAGAATAGTAATTAGCCAAAATTAACATTGGAAATATGATGTGCATATTATGGTTTACTGACCATTACATTATGAAAAAGCACATTCAATCAATCATCTACACCCCTTCTTCTGTGTATGACCATGAAGGGCCAGGACCCTGGGCCCTGGTTGTTGTGCTAACCTAACCCAGGGCACAAGCACACTCCAGGCAATGTCCATGTTCTTCAGTCAACTGTCTTTTATCACACATGATCAAGCAAAACTGTGTTGGCTCAGCAGTCAGAGCTCTGGTGTATGATATGAGCTTAGCCAGAATTGCCCAGCCATGTGTTGAGCTCTTGAGCAAGGTTTGTAATCCTCTTTAGGTAAAATAAAGCTAGCAGTATAAATAGCCTGCGTGAAAAGAGGATGATTGTGATTTGATGCAAGTGTTAGTTTTATTCTACATTGTGCAAAGGACAGGACAACAATAGGATATATTTCTTTGCAGAGGTGATATTTTATTGTTTTCAACACCACACCCATGAAACTGTGGCCACTGATGACATCACGTCTCTGCCACAGAACTTTCTTTCACACACCTGCTTAGATATAGTCTTTAAAACCATGTTTATTGTGCTGTATTGTAACATGGTTCTCTCATGACACAAGTGAATACCAGGTGTCTTTGAAACCAAATGCAAGCAAAGAAAAGGCAAAATCTGGTGTGCTAGGAGCTTTAAGAATACACGTCATCAGCAATCCTAGCTTTGCTGCGTCATGATTATGGTGACATGAATCAGAAGAAGTTGATCCTACAATGCTATTCATTTCCAGATTAAGATGTATACGGTTCCAAATCTGTCATTATGTTACACCTATCCTATTAAATCAACCTTGGTTTAAATGAATGACTATGTGATACAGTAGGTCACAGAGAAAGTTAGAAAACTATTAAGTCAAGAGTAAAATGATGTCTGTCACAATTGAAGTCATTAAAAAAACATGGAATATGATAAGACTCAGACTGTCAGTGTATGTTCTTATCTTAGTGTATACATCAGATAATAATCTGAAGTCGCACATTTTGCTAAATTTCTTATTTTATTCTGACATTATTCTTGTCTTTGGGTTTTGCTTCAACCTGGCTCTAGATTTCAGAATTTAAATCCTCTTAGAAACCTTGAGCTATTTCAGTGAATAGAGCAGTGTTGTCCAATGAGCCTCATTATAAGAAAGCCGTCCTCAAACAGCCTACAGTAGAACACACTGAGGCAGACACTGACCACGTAACAGCCTAGCAAAGACACATTTCTTCAGACAATTATAAGGCAAGAGAACCCCTTATTTGTTCTACACAACTCTACGATCAGAGTAAGTCACTCTCATTATGTTTTTTTTTTTTGTCTATTATTGTAGGACTGAGGTGGCCAAAGATGGACCTGCCATGCCATCTGTTATACATCTGCTTACAGCAGCTGAAAAACTTAGGATAAATTTCATAATCTAGTAGAGAATATGTACAGTATGTTTAATTATTTTTCATACACACTTGTAATTATGAGGTCTTAGTGAGATATTTTTTAATATCATCAAGTCATGCTGTAACCTATACAAACCCATGGCTAGTCTACCTAAATGCTAAAGGATTACAGTTTGTGCTCAATCCTAGTGATCCCCACAAACAGCTTAATCTAACGCCTGACTTAAACTGAGCAGAAAGGATTGACCAGCTGTTCAAAGATATTGTACGGCCCCAAACCAGCAGCTTGAATGATGTGAATTTTTATAACTTTGACATAGAAACATACCATTAACTTTATCTAATGATTATTATTCATCATTATGGATTCAGAACTGTTGATTGATTTTAAATGAAAGTAATCTGGTGAGGAAATTGATCAGATCTTAAAGAAGACTATATATGTTACTAGTGTTAGTAGTGTTAGTATATATGTAACTATTTGTAGAAATAGTGAAAAGGTTAAAGCTAAAAATCAGCTGATTAGCTTTAATGTAATCAGTGATATTATTATTTCAGGTTGAATCCCATGTACATGTCTGCCTGTCTTTCTGTACAGCAGAACAGAACTGCCTAACAACAAAGAAATCATTTTTTTAAGGTGGAGTGTCTTACACCCTTGTTTATGCTAAGTTGTATTTCTTTCATCGTCAGCCAAATACACTCCCTGTTTGTTAATCGGAGAGTGAATCACAGAAATTGAAAAAGTAGATAAAGATTAGGTTTTGTCTCAAACGACTCCAGTGCATTAAAATGAACTTATACCACTACAGTACCGTTATTTCAGCAATGAAAATGTTAGGTAATCCCAATAAAAATATTTAGTTTAGCTTTTCTAATTAATATCTATTGGTGATGTTTGTTTACATTGAGCTAATAGCTTATTAGTAGCTTACTTTAAAGTAGATTATTAAATCCTAATAACTGTTTATAACATCACTTTTACTCAGCATTTTGATTTCCCTTATGGTGCAGGTTAAACTTTAGGCAGATGTCTAAGTACTGCAAAGGACAGACGTATAGACATACAGACATACAGACAGAATTTTTTTTTAGACTGGTTTCGGGTTCTCCAGTGTATGGAACATAAAGATAAAATTGAAAGAGTGAGTTCTGACAAATGAAAAAAAAAAAGAAAACCTATCTTTTATTTATATAGATGTATTGTTCTAGATTGCATAAAAATTGCAATCTAGAAAACTGTAAAGCTTTAACTTTCTGACATCAGGTGTGGATTTGGACATAGTAGTGTTAGGTGGAGATGTTGCACCGGTGCCTCATGTGCAAACCTGTAGGGATCAACTGAAGGACACCATCTGCACAGCGTTTTCATCATTAACCTAACAGAACGAATGGAGATGAATATATCTACATAGAGTGGGTGGAATTGTAATAATGCGAATAGCATGATGTTTTAAATTTTAATTCTCAGACGTACAACTGGCAACTATTTTGAAAACAAAATTTGAACAAAATAGTAAACTAATTAAAATCAATGCTAAGAGCCAACCAAGCTGACAAACTGGATAAAGCAATAATCTTTTAACCTCACTGACGTACTTTCCTCTGAGAGAAGCAGTCACATAGTGAGTATAGATGCTGAACTCTACTCTAATAGTAGAGTTTAAAGTCACGTATGTTCTAATACTATGTATGGATATACAGTTCCTCCAGCAATCCAGTAATCCAAGGGAAAAGTAACCAGTTTCTCTGTTTTTTTTCTAGTGCCTTGCTAAATGCTTGTACATTTTTTCTGCATATAGGCATTTACAAAATATTATATGCTGTTTGTGTCCTCATAGAAGATGTCTGGCAGAGGATTAGTTGAGGAGGAGGTGGCTGTGACTCACACAGGTAAATGAGATAAATGTAAAATATACATTTTAGTTCTGTAAATCATTTGGGATGAAGCCGTCTGCCAAAAGCCATGTCTAGGTGGCCTTTACTAGATGTGCAGCTAAATATTTTGAGAGCTCGTCATCAGTTGCTTTAACCTACTATACAGAAAAAAACAGTATTTGCGAAAAGAGAGCAAACACATCATCATGGGTTTGTGTATTAAATCTATGCTTTGGTTCCCAAGTGACATCAATATTAATTCTGTTAGTCACAAAGTGATTTTTGCGATATCAATAGTAATTTTAAAGAAGACAAAGCCATTTAACCTGCATGGAAGGTGTAGGAATGTAACCAAATATGAATCCCGTATTCAGATTTAACATTTAACAAGTTCCAAACAAATAAAATACAGATATAAGACACGCTATGTGATTCTCTCTAAAATAAAGTGACACATGATGATTTATTACCAGGACCAAAGGGTGTAATTAATGACTGGCGGAAGTTTAAGCTGGAAAGCTTGGATCAGGAGTCTCTCTCTCCTAACAAGAGGGAGCTGCTGAAGCAGATGTCCTCCCTGCACAAGTTCAATGATGAGTCCCCGGGTAACTCAAGTCACAGGGTACGCACTCTGTTCAACACTCTCTTACTGCAACAAAATAGAAAAAATGGGCTTTGTGGAAAGTAATGAGATACGACTTGGCATAAGAAGCAGTTTACCTTTAGTTATTTGAAACAACATGTAACAAAGGTTGTTTGTGTTCTATAAAATTAGTTTTAAAAAAACATAATATTTTCATCTGTCTGCTGTTGCATAAATGTAAAACAATTTAGGTACTGTACTTCAAGTATGCTAGGTACACCATGTGGCCAAAAGTATGTGGACACCTAACCATCACACCCATCTGTGGTTGTTGAACATCTCATTCCAGATGTATTGCCCCTTTTCTGTTATAATACGCTTCACACTTCTGGAAAAGCTTTTGACTATGGAATGTGGCTACAGGCATTAATGAGATCAGGCACTGATGTTGGATAATAGAGCCTGAGGTTTGGTCTGTGTTCCAGTTCATTCTAAAGTCATTGAGGTTGAGGTCTGAGGTCTGTGCAGGACATTTGACTTCTTCTACTTTGACCTTAACACACATTGACTTCATGGAGCTGGCTTTGTGCACATGGCATTATCTTGCTGGATAAGAGTTTGGGCCTTTTAGTTCCTATGAAGGGAAAGTGTAAAGCTTTTTGTTAATTGCTTCGCTTCAGACTCTGTGGCAACAGTTTGGGGAAGAACCACATATGGATGTAATGGTCATGTGTCCATGTACTTATGACAGTATAGTGCATTTCAGCCTTATTTTCATTTGTTATACTTCTGATAATTTAACTTAGCCATCTCCCAAACCCTTCTGTTAATTTTTATCCTTTTAGATGAGCACCCAGGAGTACAAGCTGCTCAAAGAGGATGATGAACAATGTCTGCGCAAATACCGTAAGCAATGCATGCAGGAGATGCATGAACGACTCAGCTTTGGACCTAGGTTCAATGGTGTACACGAACTGGAGAGCGGTGAGGCATTTCTTGAAGTAATTGAAAAGGAGCACCAGCTCACATTAGTGGTTGTGCACATCTACAAAGCCGGTGTCAAGGACTGTGAGGTGCTAGACAGGTGCCTGGACTGCCTGGCTGCGGAGTACCCCAGCGTCAAGTTCTGCCGCATCAACACAGCCGTCTCTGGTGCAGGAGAACAGTTCTCTGACAACGTTCTACCTGCTGTGCTGGTTTACAAAGCTGGAGAGATGCTGGGCAACTTCTTAGCTATCACAAAGCACTTTAATGATGAGTTCTTTCCTACAGATGTGGAGGGCTTCCTCACTGGATATGGACTGCTGCCAGAAAAGGGGTTGAGGCCAGGTGAGGATGAGGCAGATGAGGAGTGAGTGAGAATATGGAGGAATGAAAGGGATAACAGTGGAAGATTTAGATTAAAATGCTGCCACATTTATCAGATTGCTGGGTCATATTATTATTATTATTATTATTATTATTATTATTATTATTGGAATTATTACAGATTTCTAGTAATGTTTTTTTTATACAGGAAGTAGAGCTTCCAGTTTAACTAACATCCTTAGCCAAACAGATATGAATTACATTTCAATATAAATTAGAATCATCTCAGAAATCCAGTCCGCTTAGCTCCTAATAACCAATTAGTACAGTAATGGTTTATTAATCCTGGAAGGATAGTGGTGACCCATAATATTCAATGAAGAAATTTAGTCAAAAGTGTAGCCTGAGCATAAAGAATGGACTGTGCGGCATTGGAAAAAGGTCATGTCTTATGAGTCCAGATTTACCCTGTGCCTACTGTACAAGCCTGTGGGGGCAGTGTTATGATCTGGGGATGCTTCGGAATGACCAGGTTTTTCACATCAGTGGAGATTTTTTTTTCTTCCCTGTTGACTCAGGCGCGGGCAGGAGTAGCTCGCTGGTTAATGTGTTGGACTGTTGATCAGGAGGTCACTGGTTTGAGTCCTGACACCACCGGGCTGCCACTGTTGGCCCTTTGATTAAGGTCTTTCACCCTTAATCAAATTTTTTTGTGCTCAGATACAATCAGGCATGAGCTGGCAATCCGGCTCTATAAGTAACTGGCACAGAAACGGCAGGTATATCCCCAGGGTGAAAAGTATACAGTACATCGCCGGAGTATAAAGTATACAGTACATACCGGGTGGTAGGTAGATGATGATGGTACATTCCATGTATTGTATATTCCAGGATGCCAGGATTAATTAGCCTTATATTGTGAAATAGTGGTTCAGGGAGCATGAGACAACATTTTTACACATGGATTGGCTACTACAGAGTCCAGACCTTAACCTCATTGAGAATCTTTGGGCAGCTGTCCTTCCATCATCAATACAAAATAAATTAATACGACTTGGACAGGAACAAATGTTGTGACATTGCATAAGCCCATCGAAATGATGCCATGGCCATAATCAAAGCAAAAGGTGGTCCAATGATGTATTAGTGTCTGTAGACAGGGTATTAAATATATTTGTTTAAGTATGAGTGATGTCGATCTAATTAAATATAGGCATAATAATTTCTCTGTTGATTGGACTATTAATATTAAACAGCCCAATCTGATCTCAAATTTTGCTGAGTATAAACAAATAAGATTATACAAATGCAATCACTTATGCAAGTTCACACATGTACTGTAAACTTGACTCAACGAAGTTTAAAAAAAGGGTATCATTTCTCCAGTTCTTCTGTATTTAGCATTAAAGGATTCAGGTATTACTTTCTTTGTAAGCTTAGACATTTTTGACCCAACAGTAACCTATTTTTAAAAAATGAATTTTTGTTGAACTGTTTTTCTCTTGCATTTTAAATTTCTACGTTTAGTACAGCTAAATGTCCATGGCACAGGTTTTGCAGTGTGTCTGAATTTGTGAATAATACTAACACCTAAATATTCATAATTTCTCACTAAACAACATGGTAAGCAATAATGTGTGAATTACTGCGCTGAAAAGCCAGATAAGATAATTGTGCTTAAATAACTTCAGGCACCTCATTTTATTAGAATTTTTAATTAATGCATAATTAACATTGCAAATCTGTTTAAGTAGAATAAGCGTAAATGCAACTGTTAAAAACAATTTATGTTTTCTATCATTCAATTTAATGTTTGCACTCAAATTTACTATAAAAGCAACAATCACTTTGTTACACAAAACTAACAATAATAATATATATATATTTTTTTTCAGAAGAACCCATTTTATTTTATATTTATTATGGCACAAGAACCTGGCTTGAGCCCCAACGTTCTGTTTGATAACCCTAAGACCTGCCTAGCCAATGGTGCTGTTATTTGTAGTTTTCATTACTATTAGTAATGCAACAGACAGTGCTCTTAATAACATCACAGCAACACAACACTGTTTTCATTACTGCTCAATATAAACTTTAACCAGATCTACAACGGCCAAATTCTGAAAAATCTATAAACTGAAAGTGGTATAAAAAACCACAGTGTGCAGTTTTTCTTTTTCAATATTTTATTTCTTAACCAAGATTAAAAATTGTGACTTGATATTTACTTTGACAGTACTTTTCAACTACACTAGCCTAGAGCCTGAAGTTTTTTTTTAGTATTGGTCTTGTCCATCAAATGAACTTTGTCGTTCTGACTAGTGCAAAAAAGTACGATTTTTAATTAAACATAATAAAAAATCATGCACTAATTGATTACCTTACTACACACAAAGATTGGTTAAGTAAAGCAATTAAACTACTTTTAATAAATTAAGTTATATTTAATTAATTTGCTTGCTAAGAAACAGATCTTGGGCTAACAGTGTACAGTATGTGTGAAATCATATCATATTGATATTCGCTGATATCTCATACATTCTTTTACTTTAATTGTAATGATACTGGTCCAGGCAGTGCTTAAATATTTCTCAGGTTTACAAACTTGCACTTGCAGAGGGCCACATGGCACAGAACGAATATTTATATCTCTCTCTGCTTATAGAAATGTAATCGAATATAAATATATACTTTTCATACTGAACAAATTACAATATGAACAATGTAGTTGTTCACTTGTCAGGCCAGGGAACATTTCTGATCTTCCTGGAATAACACACAAAATATATAAAATATTTCGTTATTTATCCTATATAAACAAAAATAAATGTTGTTTTGAAACAAAGTTAACTTACAGTATTTGCAATGTCTCCATAACATAATATCGGTTTATTAATTAAAAAAAATTATTGTTCACATTGTTATGTTATACTTCCATTCTTCTATAAACTGCTTTGACTCCAGGTTAACTGTTTCATTTTATTGAGTTGCATATTGGCTTACACAGAAACCGTATCTTTCTTGCTTCTCTAACAGACTTTATATATATCATATTAGAAATATTACATTATTTTCAGGGCAAAATATGACTACAACAACAACCTACTGTGAGAGGAGCAACAGATTTTTATCATAACTGCTTTTTTGCCCTGTTTTGTTTTTTACATGACCCCTCTCACACTTTCTGTCTACTTTAATGGAGAGTCTTTATGCAGTTGCCAAGAGTTTTGACGTGACTGATGTCTGTTTATCACTCCTACACAAACAGTTTGGGCTCAGGGTAAATCTAATCTTCATGATCTCATTGACCACACTTCCACATCATGATGCTTTAAGACTCCGTGACTGTCACTGACTATAACCTTCTTACTGGATTCAGATCTTAGCTTTGTGCTTTAATTACCTTAAGCTGATTTATCATTTAGCACTCAACTTTGCTAGACTTGCTGTGCTCTAACAGCTATGAATGAAAATTGTTTCAGCTTTCTAACCTGATGTTAATTTAATTAACTACTGTATTTAAAAAAGAAAAAAAGGGGAAAAAAACTACTGAACGCCCAAAAATACAATAAATAAATACTTAACACCTTAACTGTCAACACGTATAATTTTGTGAATTAATAGTTTTATTCATTAAATAAAGTTATTAAGGAAACATTAGTTTCTGTTGTTGTAGCTACTGCAGTAGCATTACTAAGTAGAAGAATGTAGTACCTACGTAATGAAGACATGTGATCACTTTCACCAGACCATCAAAATAAACGATTGGCAATGAAATAAACAGGCTTTATTTAAACATTTAGGCCTACGTAATGCACACATAGACTTCCACTTTTGCCCAGAGGCCTATTTTATAATCAAGGTATATTTACTTTTAGTCAAGTAAACTTTTCATCACCACTGGACCATAATCCAGAAACAAACAGTGTTGACATGCAAGTTCACCCCAACTTCTGGGAAACCTCAGCTAAACATTTCCGGTCTCAGCCTTAATCCTTTGAACCTTACACAACTGTTAAATAATTTCCTTAACTTTAATAGTTGCCTTAATAGTCTCACTTTGTCTGTCTTCTCTCTGAGCTGGGCAGGTCAGCTCACATCCTCCCAGCACCTGAAGGTCGGAAAGATGAATTTTTTTATGCAGTATCTGTGTCTGTGTCACACCTTAATAGAGTCGTGCAGCGTTTCATGCAACAGGCCCTCCTGCGTGAGAGTATGTAAGCTAAACAGCCCTGTGCTTGTCTGGACGACCTTCTTTAGGCATGTCATAACGCGCACACACGCGCTAATATTCACCACACACCACACAAAATTCAATTCAGGCACGAATACCATTGAAACGCAATGTTGAGACAATGACTCCATGTTAACCTTTTATGGTGTGATGAGGCATATTCCAGGCTTATAACAAATGTTTAAGACTAATTCTGATATTTCTGTGTAAAAATGTTCTATATAAGTCCACTGTTTCTGCAGCCTTTTAACTGCAGTACTGTTGTAGTGTGATATTTTCTTTACAGATTTAATCATTTGTTCATTTATCATTGTTGATTAACCTGTTATTGACCTTGACCATGTAATGTCATAATGCATGCAAATTTGCCTTAATGAATATGCAAGTTGGAGCCTTTAATTATGAATCTGCAAAATACAGGACAGGATCGATGCCAATAGATTAATCTAGGACTCTCGATGTGATTTATTAAAACCGGGAAACATGATTAACCGCACAAGGTTGTACATCGCAACATCTCATATTAAATTTTGGGAATGCCTATCATTATCGTGCATACTCCCAAAAACACTTAGAGGCAGTCTCCTGTAGGGCACGATACTGTATGTAGAGCTGCCACGCGAGGACGCACCAGTGTTATATTTTCACCGTGTGTTACCATAGCAGCAGGACTAGCAGGAAGAGCGTGAGAGAGAGGAAGAAAGAAAAAATACTTGATAACAAATGACTAAAATAAATGTAAAACAAATGACTCAACAAAAAGAAATTCCACAACTTTTCATCCAGTTCTCCATGAGCAGAAGAAACTAGAACATGTTCACCTGGAGTCTGTAGCATAAACATTAGGGGTCAATTTGGACCAAGAAACCTTACAAAAAATGCATTCAATTCCATTAATTAGGATTGAAACAGAAAGAAGATATGCTCAAGCAGGATGAACATCAGGGCAAACAAAAATATTTATTTAAAAACAGTTATTTATGTATGGCTATACATTAATGATTATTATTATAAATGTGATGGTCAGGTCTCCACATACACTATAGAGTATACTAAAACCATGCATTAATGTGACCCTTTTTCATCAACATTAATTGCTTATGGTCTTAAGAATGATTGTGAATGGCCATACAGTATTATCATATGTTTCCCTAAATTGCTTAATAATCAGACATAGTATGACAACTGCAGTAATATCTCTTGAAAACCGTAGCCAATGGAGTTTGACGCTGGGGGACGGTGGGTGCGAGTCTAAGACCTTGAACAACACCAAACGTGGCTTAGTTTATATCAAGATTGAGATCAGGGCCCATATTGACTAAGTGTCTCAAGTGGCCAAAAATTCTCAGAGTGATGCAATTTTGGTCCTAACTTTACAAATGAGATTAAGAGCAATTAATCAACATTCTTATAATAGGAAATCACCACCAAAATTTAGGAGAGCTCCGGAGGTGTGCTAACTGGTTAGGAGTGACAAGGAAATGGCGTTCAGGCAGAGACGTGCGCAGAGGAGAGACGTTTTAGTAGCATTGAGTGACACTGAGCTCATAAAAGAGTTTTGTGTATGTGCATAAAGCTTTCACACAACTGCTGATTTCACCATTTTCCACCATTTAAAACTACACAAAAACCTGTCAAAACTACAACATCCACTATTCGATTCAATTTTATTTGCATAGTGCTTTTAACAATGTTCATTGTCGCAAAGCAGCTTTACAGAACCAAAAGAAAATCATGGAAATTTGTATGAAATGTGAAAAATGTGTATGAATCAAAATGATCAGAATGTCGCTGATAAGTAAGCCGAGGGTGACAGTGTCAAGGAAAAACCCCCCGAGATGGCAATAGGAAGAAACCTTGAGGGAAACCAGACTTAACAGGGACCCCATCCTCATTTGGGTGATAACGGATAGCAGGGATTGTTTTGCAGTCATACTGTGTGTTAGGAGGCTGGAAGTTCAATATAACAGATGATGTCCTTAAGTTAATATGGAGTCCAGTCTGTTATTGCTGTTGTCTCTTGCCTCACACTTCCAGGGTTAGGAGTGTGTGATACTTGCCTGTTTTACCCATGCTTGGTGGGTTCCCTTCAGGAACTTTCCTAGAGTTTAAAGAGATGTGGTGCAGGCTGTTTGGGGTTTTGTAGGTTGCCTGTAGTGTGTGACTGTGTGTGTGCCCCCATGGCCCTACATAGGATAAGCAGTATTTATAGTGGAGGAATGGTTTAATGTAAATGCATGTAAGATCTTAGTTTTTGACTTACAGTAGGGCCACCAAGTCTAGTAAAGTATATAAATTAGACAGCCACCCTAGTAAAAAAAAAAAAGTATTCTAAGTATATTAAATCCTAGCATGCCAAAGCATACTTAAATGTACTTTAAGTACCAGACTAATGACTAGTATACTTGAAGTTTGCTATTTTGGAACAACTAATTTTGTACTAAGTGTATTTAAGTTGTAA
>JAOVVA010236705.1:0-19664 GCA_028565275.1 Leiocassis micropogon | reverse complement strand
GTAAAGCTGCTTTGCGGCAATGACAATTGCTAAAAGCGCTATACAAATAAAATTGAATTGAATTGAATTGAATGTACCGTATCATTAATATGTACTTCAATATCTAATTTGATCGTGGCACGGTGGTGTAGTGGTTAGCACTGTGGCCTTGCACCTTCAGGGTCTGGGTTTGATTCCTGCCTCATGGTCTGTGTGCATGGACTTTCCATGTTCTCTCCATGCTTGGAGGGTTTCCTTCCTTTGGGTCCTCCGGTTTGTTCACACAGGTTAGGTTAATTGCCTTTCCCAAATTGTCTGTAGTGTGTGAATGTTGACCTGAGGTCCTACCACAGTCATAAGAATGGGAATAAATACAATCAGTGGTCCCTAGATGGATTACAGAGGTTCTTAGATGGATGGATGTATCTAATATTGTTTTGGGGATCTGTGGATTCAGGTTCAAGCCTGCCATCGGTTGTTGCCACACACCATACTACCCAGCCACTGCATGCAGGGCCGGTCGCAAGCCTGGATAAAATGGGAGGGTTGCGTCAGGAAGGGCATTCGGCGTAAAATCTGTGCCAAGTAGTTGTGTGGATTGATGGTCTGCTCTGGCGACCCCTCAACAGGAGCAGCCGAAAGATTAACAACTACATGTACCAACATGCCTTCTTAACTTTGGTAATTAATAAGATTCAGCAAAGTACTGTTGTGCACACCATATCACCACCACAATACCCACTGAAGTGCCACAGAACCTAACAAGAACAATAAAAGTATGGTGGTAGATCCCATAGTACCTACTTTGTAAAGTCCTATGGTACCTACAATGGTAATGTCTAAAGTACCACGGTAACACTATGGTATATTGTGGTACTATAGTTTACCATAGTATATCATTGACATCATTAAAACATGGTTTGTTGTAGTAGCATGTACAGTATGACACTAGATGGTGTGCTTTTACAGTGAATAAGATAGATTTAGATTTGAATACATGCCTGCAGTTTCTCACTGGCTCCAAGATGGAAATGACATTCTCAAAAGAACTTAATGATCATGTTACCATACCTACAAAATTATACTAATGCTTGACAAACCTAGTGACGTAAAGACCTGACGCTGTGAGGCTGATACTGCAGATAGTGTACATTGTGTAAAGATTTCCTACTGAGATCCCTGTCAGCTCTCCAGGTTAGCTAGCTACAGTATTCTAGGGCTAATGCTACTGCAATGCAACTAAAAACCCAACACATTTAATGTATGTTAAAACAGCTGTCAGAAAGTCTTTGTGGAGCTCCATATATACAGTAGGATCTGATAATATACTGTAGCTATAGGATCTAACAAAGGTGACAAATAATACTGACAACAGCACGTATAATAATTAGTAAAATATGTGAGTTAAATTTTAATAAAGATTTGTGATCCTTTTAAGTATCAACTCAACATATAAATGTGTCCAAAAGTGACAAAATACGGCCATTGGCCGAAATGGGACTGTCTGGTCTCAGCCCAATCAGCCCGTTAACTTCTATGCACATCACTTTGTGCATACATTGGTACAGGCCATTTTTTTTTCTTCTACCACAGTTAAATTATAACGTGATGTAATATTTGTCCAGTGCACTTTTTTGGCACTGATGTCTTCAGTTGCTTCTTACAGTATGTTTGCATGCCACATACTGTAGGTAAATGGCCTATTTGGTAAATAATACAGGGGTAGCTCATAATTAAGGTGGTAGACTACTGATTGGAGGGTCCAAGGTTCAAATCCCAGCATCGGCAAGTTGCAACTGTTGGGCTCTTAAGTAAGGCCCTTTAACTGCTCAGATGTATAATGAGATAAAATGTAAGTGGCTCTGGGAAAGGGTGTCTGCCAAATGATTTAAATGTGATAATACAAGAGCCAAAAATTATCTGCTCTCTGACTGTTGTTAATTTATTTTAATTAACTTTTGGAAAAGAAATAATTTTTCAATACACTTTGTCCATCTGTCAACACGTTTTCATAGTCCCTCATTAAAAATGTTTTAGGCTGAGCTGCAAGCCATGAATACTTCTTCAGCAGATGTGAATCTTCATCCTTGTAAGGCTGCTTTCAGGGGACAAACTGGTGGAAGTCTAATGGAGCAAGATCAGGACTGTAGGGAGGATGTTTTAACACCTTAAAACAATAGTATTGACAGTGTGGACAGAAGTGTGCGGACGTGCATCGCCATAATTTTTGTCTCACCCTCATATTTGGTGCTCGAGTCCCTCACCAGCCGCAGGGTTGGCACAGGTTAGGTCTGTTTGTTCTAAATTCTTAATTCTTTTGATTGAGGATTAATATAAAATAAATGAGTCATGCACAGACTGTTATGGAGTAAAGTAGCTAATTTTAAGTTCAATTGTAAAATAAATGCTCTATAATAATTATTGGGGTGTGTGGCCTGTTTATAGAAATATAGTTCACAAAAGACAAATTATGGAAATTTTATTGGAAAGTTTCTTTAAGACAACATTTAAATTTTAATTTATTTCTCTTTTTCTTTTGGAAAAATTTGTTATTATTGAATTGTCACAGATTATATAAGCAACTAAGATCAAGGCATATGCCCACAAAAGATGTACAAAACAGTGCAGTTTATTAAACAGTATAAGGGAGATATAAGCTTACTATAGGAAATGTTTACATTTGATAATTTACATGTAACCTTAACAATTCATTCAGTATTTTTTATTTTTTTTATTTTAGCTTGATACCAGTATTATACGTTTCATGACAGGCGACCAGCTAAGCTACAGACTGGTGGAAGATGGAAGAAAAAAGATCTGGCACTCACTCACACACTGTCTATGTCGCTTTATCCTGTATACAGGGTCATGGAGAGCCTGGAGCCTATCCCAGGAGACTCGGGGTACAACCTGGATAGGGGTGTCAATCCATCACAGGGCACACACATTCCCACATTAGCACGCTCATTCACACACTATGGGCAATCTGGGAACGCCAATTAGCCTAATCTGCATGTCTTTGGACTGTGGGAGGAAACCAGAGTACCCGGATGAAACCCACCAAGCACAGGTAGAACATGCAAACTCCATGCATGGGAATTGAACCCTCGACTCTGGAGGTGCAAGGTGCAAGCCACCATGATCCTGGCACTCGCAAATCAAATATATTTAAACGGATGAGAAGCACGCCTTCAAGAAACAAGGGCGGTCATGAACATGTATCTGAAAGAGCATTATTTATGTTGGATGCAATACAGAATTTGTAAATGAAAATAGTCAGAGTGTTTTTATACCGAATGAGTCCATGACTCCAGTCCATGAACTGGTGCATCTAGTTTACCATAATATGAAGCAGTTCTTAATGTAGATACATTCGAGGATAGGGGCATTGGTTGTCATTGGTTGAATCACCTTTACCTCATTCCATGCATAAGTTGCAGAAACCAATCATCCAGAAAGAAACAGCAAATGAAATTGTTGCTCATCATCATGGTCAGGGTTTTAAAACCTGGAAAAGCACATTGGTGGGAGATATTTATTTTCAAGTCATTTTCCCAAATGGAAGGCATGAAATAGCTGTAAATTATGGAGATATTTTAAGGGATGTGCAGAATCAGAATTATGGAATATTTTTTATAAGCAGTGCACTTCGGGAAATGACTTTAAGGCCATACAGACATAATGACATACAGTACGGCATGGCATTGGTAAAAAAAAAATTAAAAAAAAAATGTGTGAATGTGTAGGCTGAATAATTACACTTGGCTGGCAAAATAAGAGGAGTACCTGCCTTTAAAAAAAATCCATCTTTAATACTGCAACAAGCTATTCTTGGCTTTGTGGAAAACATTTTACTTCTGGACAACTTAATCAAGTATGTGCCAGAGTCATAGAGAGTGATCTTTAAATCCTGCTGGTCAGATTTTGAAGGTAATCACTAGGAAAATTGTTGGAAGTCATGGACATTCACAGCTTCCAACAAATAATAGCACCAAGCAAATCTTGAGGGAGTTTGCCTACCAAAAACTAATTCCAGAGCATGATTGAACACAGTTGCAACTCCGAGATCTGAGCTGAAAGAAATTTGCAAGACTATATGAAAATCTGCAACCAACTGCATGAAAGATATTGAAGTCAATAATGTAACCCGGTATCCTGAACGCAGGAGAAACAAACTGTCAAGTATGTGCAGTAAGTGCATACATTTGAGACTCATTCATAAGAAACAGCATTACTGTCAGCCTGACACAAATGGAAGGGTTTCCAGAGAAGATCCACTGCTCATACCTACCAAGATTTGACACCTGATTCAAAGTCTTAGAAATTAACATGTGGATAATGGACCTGATGTAAGAGACAAATTTCAGCCTACAGACACTGTACTGTCAAAGGTGATCCACTTTGCAGAAGTTTGGCTAATGAGTGAAATATTACAACAGTGTTTTCAACCTTACATAGGATAACAGTTTCAACATGTTCTCAGTGTGCTTAATTTATCTGCTACCTCCTTCATACTGTATATGTTTGTTGGAATGCAACTTTTACTGTGAATACTTTGATTGAGGTAGTTTGGATATGTTTGTTTGGTTTATAGTTGGAAGGTTTCACCAAAAAGGTTAAAAAAGGAGATAGAAAAGAAGCAACCAAAAAAAGTAAATGCAACCTAAATGCAACCTGTTAAACAATAGGAAAGAATAAGAAGAGAGTGGAGTTACAGTATACCCTGTTCTGATGGATGGGTGTAAGATTGCCAAAACAACCAAGAGAAAGATGGAAATGTTGGTCAAAAACTATGTTAATGTGAATAGTTTCAGTAATCTGAGTAAAAAAGGATATGGGAAGAGGGGAAATTACCAGAAAACCAAAACTGAGGAAAAAAGTTTATCATTAAGGAAATCAGAAAAAGATGGCACGGTACCAGGGAATTATAGACCAATCGCTTTGACATTGCATGGCTGCAAACTGGTGGAAAGAATGATAAATGAGAGGTGAGTATACTTAATGGAAAAGAGAGGTCTGATGGCTGCTTATTAAATTGGACTCAGAAGAGGAGGAACACCATGGACCCAGTAATATGTCTAGAGCATGAGGTAGGAAAAGCTCAAACAAATAACAAGATAGTTGCTGCATTTTTTTATGTGGAAAAAACTTGTTGTGAAAAGAGGGATTATTAATTAATAATCCACATCCACATGATGGAAATTGGAGGGAAACTGGGTGAAGACTT
Source organism: Leiocassis micropogon (assembly GCA_028565275.1). Taxonomy (NCBI): domain Eukaryota; kingdom Metazoa; phylum Chordata; class Actinopteri; order Siluriformes; family Bagridae; genus Leiocassis; species Leiocassis micropogon. Next base: position 14,458 of record JAOVVA010236705.1, on the reverse strand, counting down.
TTAGACGGTAGAATTGTTCAGGTGAAAATAGGCTCAGAGGTATCAAACCAATGCAAGGTAGAAAATGATGGTCCACAGGGAAGCGTGCTAAGTCCAACACTGTTCTCTATGATCACTGTTCTCTATATGATATATTATATTTTTGGAAATATTTTAGTGGATATGGGGAAATTGCTTTTTGATGTCAACACAACTGCAAAGTGAAGTAAATGAAGTTGAAATAGGGAATTAAATGGTGATTTAGTTTTTCAGTAGAAAAAGCAAAAATCATATATTGTAAAGAAAATCAAGTTAGATAATCTAACAATGTATGGAAGCAATCTGAAGAGAGTCAGGAAGTATATTTTAATGAGATATTGAAATGTAAGAGATATAAGATTTGTGATTAAAAAAGGCAAAAAATAGGTGATAAATCCCACGATATATCTTAGAGGAAGCTAGTAAATCCATAAAGTATATGGATCACCAGTTAAATCTGTTCTGTCACAGAAAACAGTTACTGGTTAATTATTGGACCGATTTAAGAGGACATGGAGTAATCCTCCCAACAGAAAGTGCTGGAGGAGTGTTTCGAGAAGGAGAAGGCTCAGAAGGAAGCTTTGGTTGGCAACAGAGATGGTGTTTGGTAAAGACTTTGCCGCCACTATGTTGTAGCCTGTTAGACCCCTCTGAAAATTAGAAACACCAAACATTGATTTTTAAATGATTAATGATCCAATATCTTGACATGACAACTGACCTAGCTTGAGAATACTATAGACATGTTGACCAAAGATACAGTATAAAGATAGTGGACAGTTTTTCACAGACATTGTGCCCAGTTACAAATTGGAAATTAGCAAGAGAATGTCTGATTGTCTGATTTGGTGTATGTACTGTGGAGCTGTATGCATTACTGATGGCACTAGAATGGTATGAGTAGTGACTCAGCAGCAGCATTTACAAATATTAGTACAGGTGAAGCCAGAAGCCACCAGGACCTGGTATATGAAATCTTGTTAGCTAGTTTAAGAATAGGCAGACAAGGAAAAAATATCTCTTTCCTGTGGGTCCCAGTCCATTTGGGTATCCAGGGAAACAAGAGATGAGCTGGCAAAAAAAAGCAACTTAAAAAATAAATGTTGGAAAAAGTAAAAGTCAGATGGGAAAGGAATAGTGTGGAGAAAGGCAAGACAACAATGCCAAAAGAAGGCGGATAATGAACCAAAAGCGAGACATGTGCATTTAGTACAGGACAAAGTTGTTGTGATAAGGAGCGGGAGGGGCGGGGGGAGGATAAAAAGAGGAAGTATTAATTATCAAATTAAAAATTGGACTCAACAACCTTAATATAGTGGGTAAGCCCCTTAAAGGGACTCTGAGGGGTATCAAATAAAAGTGAGACTGTCGAACATGTACTGCTCTTGTGCTGGAAATATATGCAGGAAAATCAAGACATAATGTCAGAGCTCCAAGAACTAGGGAGAGTAGAAGGCAATGTTTAAAGTCTTTTAGAATGGGAAGTCACTGATGTGTTTTTAAAGAATACTGGACTGGAAAGACAGCTTTAAAAGACCAGGAAGTTGAGGGAGAGTGAGATCTATAGGTGGCAGTAATGCATCTTACAGATTCCACTATAGGCACAGAGCGGTACTAAGAGGGAACATGTAGAGAAGATAGAGTGTATGGAAATGTCAGATAAGAGTTTGAGCAGGATAAGACAAGATTAGGGAAGGAAGCATTTAACATTTTTAAGGAAGGGTGGACTGAAAAATTGTCTTTCATAAGCTGGGAGGATAAGGGGGAATGAGACCTACAGTTGGCGGTAATGCAACCTACTGGATTCCAACCACCATTAAACAACACGAAAGAAGAAGAAGAAGAAGATAATTGAGTGCAATGAAGGGAAAATGTAAGAACTTAACCATTGGTGTTTAAAGTAAAAAAAAAACTTACAGATAAGAGATTTTTTTATTTCATCATCCATTCAAACAAATCATGTCACAAAAATGTTAATTCTTGTTTCCATTTCTTAAGACGTGTGTTTTATTAGTATTAGTAGGGATGTCCTTTTTGTACAAAAACTCTGGACAAAAATGGGGGTCGTACCAATGGAGGAATTAAGTCGTGAAGCAAAGTGCCCCAATCTGTCCTTCCCCAGGAATGGAATGCTATTATGTTTCTAAGGAATTGGACCAACGGTTTTCACAAATCTTCCAATGTCCATTCAGGACTGGGCAGCTGTATCTCCCTTAATTTTAAACGCAACCCCATGAATGTTGTCTTACACGAGCTGAATGTTTTTTGAGTAAAGAGGATCCATTTGGGACTCACGCTGAACCCTTTTGCTCTTGTGACGAACACATCATCACATGGGAAGTCTTTGAGCGCATACTGTTCCAGGCAGACTAGATCTTTATCCAGGTCCAGTCCAGTCAGTCTCTTTCTTCATACACTTGAGGGATAGCATGCAAGATGGATGGATGCCTGTGAGGTGATCTTAAGTTGTGGACTTGATAGATGGTGGTTCTAAGTTAATATGACCTCATTAAGTTGTTTCTAGGAGGTAGATCATATTTAGGCAAATGAGAAATACAGCTTCAGTCAAGTTTTCTTGACTTTATGGTTGGTACAATGACACTAATACCTGCAAAATGTGTTGCCATCCTTCGCAACTTTTGTTGTTTGGATCATTGCAAATAACCTCTTTTTACTTGTCATTTGATATACAGTAGAACATCTGAATACTTCACCCCCATATGGTTACACAGCACTATTGTTCATTAAATAATAACTACTTAAATACTCTGTGGTATATGTGTTTGAACATTGCAGACTTTTAACATTATTATACTATTGGCTATAATAACTTCATTGTAAGCAGAACTGGACCAAAGACTGGACCAAAGACTAAAGTTGTCTGACGTGTGTCTCTTTGGGATGAGTCTGGTGTCTGGGGAAGGTTTCAGTCTACCATGAAGACGGTTCTGGCCTCGACTGGTGTTGACAGCTGTTTCTCTGAGGACTTGATCTGGCTGTAGTTGCTCGATAGTTCAGGACTGGAATTTCCTACAAGTCTACCTGAGTCTCCAATAACTTTCTGGACTCCATATTAACATCAATTAACATCAACTGTTATAGCTGAACTGGTTATCACACCTAACACACAGTATGAATGCAGATCAATTCCTGCTCTCTGTTTCACCCAAATGAGGATGGGTTCCCTGTTGAGTCTGGTTCCTCTCAAGGTTTCTTCCTATTGTCATCTCAGGGAGTTTTTCCTTGCCACTGTCGCCCTCGGCTTGCTCACCAGAGACTATCTGACCATTTTGATTTATGCACACTCGCATTCCATACAAACTTATATAATTCTTTTGAGTGTGTAAAGCTGCTTTGCGACAATGACAATTGCTAAAAGCGCTATACAAATAAAATTGAATTGAATTGAATTGACGTAATGTCCAAAGGTCAGTCCAAAACTGTACACACTCACTTTGCAAGATCAGCCATTATCATTCAATACTTGGAGAAAAGGTTACATTGTCTGTTTCAGCTTGATTCTGAGGAAAAATGTAAAAACATCACTGCATATTGCCTGCATTTCCATTTTCTGTTCCTAACTTAAGTCTGACTCTGGCAGGACATCAACCATGGCTGATCACAGCATGCATAAAATAGCCATTGGTTGTTTTGTAAGCTTCAAGACATATCACATTTATTGAAAACCCATCAATACATCCACTTATTGCAATCCCAAATGGCCCACAGTTTGGACCACAGACAGCTGTGGTATCCATGCCAATCTGTCTCTTGTCCTTAAATTAACACCTTCACCATCCAAAAAACATAGCAGAACTTGAACAACTTCTCTGTCAATTATAATTCCATGCAACCAACAATTTCCGTTCGTCCATCTGTAACAATTATACTGATCAGATGTTTCCAGTTGCTATTGAATGAAAGCTGACACCTCAACCACATCTGTTTTTCTCTTCATTATTTGAAGCTGCTTATTGCTTCAAATCCTCTCAGAGTGCGTTCTTACTACAATCTCATGAGAATCGGCAAGTAAATAAAATTATTTCATTTGTTGCAAAGCCACGTTTGAAGTAGTCCTCAATAAAAATAAAACACAGAAATGTGGTTCAAAGGTAATCCAATGCTGGGCAGAAATTTTGCGGAGTAGAAAGTACAGATATTTGCTGTAGGATATAGTAGAGTAAAAGGGAAAAAATGTCAACAGATAAATCTACTCAAGTAAAGTATATTATAGTTACATTAAAAAAGACATTAATTATTTCTTTACTTTCCACCACTGAGGGACACAAATAATTGTCAGTAATTTTGAGCAACTGCTGGGTGTGTATTGTCCCAGGGTGTCCCATGGCCAGTGTGATATTGGCTCAGTTGACAAGCCTAAGACCCTATCACACTCCAGACCATGAAGTTCCTGGGAACATGGTCAAAATGAAAATGTGATCCAATTGCTCGAAGCGATTTAGGATTTGGCTTACATTACACTTAAATTAGATAAAGTAGAATAGATGGGTGATATTAATGTGGATCCCAGGATGAATTCATAGATAGGCAAGAGGATGACCCTCTCTTTCTCTTCTTCCCCTTCCTCTGATTATGTGAAAACTTATATTTAAATAAAATACTTAAATATATTAACCTATAAAATATATTGCCCTATGATAGGATTACTAACGTTCGTTCTGTCTGATTAATTAATAATTGAATGCATTCAAATAATACACTTCAGAGTTTTGTTGATTATAAAACTATAAGAATATAAGATTATTCATTTTTAATGAGATTTTTATACTTACTGGCCTAGTTATACACTCCTCCATAGGCACATTCATCACTATGTATTTTACAATAAGTGACTTATTTTTTTAGCCATTAGTAGAATTTACACAAGAAATCGGCCCATGAGTAATGCAGCCCTTCTATTATTGCGTTCTACCTCAGCATGGCACTTGACATATCTGATGCACGCATAGACACTCACTTGTCAAAGAATTAGAAGGTCGTTGCTATGGATCAAAATGGGTCTCTGAAAGGACTGCGCAAAAAAAAAAAAAAAAAAACACTCCCTGGTGGATAAAGGTTTATCTTTATTGTATGGTTTTTGTAAGTATTTGTCAGAAAGAAAAATGGTTTCTTTATTGAGGATACAAAATTCCATAATCTATTTATTTTTGTCACTATTGTGGGAGATTTTTAGTCTTCCACTTGTTAATGTTACCTAATTATAAAACATTAAACTAAATCTGTATCTCTAGTCAAAAGAACCAAAGAACGAGATGCACACCTTATTTCCTCCCTAAGTTCTTTTTTTCCCTCCTTACCAAATTATTAACCCATTATAGGCAAACTTTTCCCAAGGAATTCTTCCATTATGTTTACGTTTTTCTATCATATTATGTTACATCATATACCTCGTCATCTGACTCCCTACGTCATCTGTACCAAGTGATTATATTTTTTCCCATTATAATTCATTTTTCTTGCAAATTACTTCCCATTATCTTTACACTTCTTTTGCTTAGTTTATAAAAAAAAAAAAAAAAAACAGGGCGGTACATATTTTTACTATACATTCCTGGTTTTTTCTCATTTATTCTACAGTTCTCAAGAGACTGACTATGGGTAAGCATCTCTTTGCATCCATATCTTATGCTTGTGTCTCTATCAGGTCCGGAACCTGGCGCTTTATTTTGTCTGTTATAGTATTATAAAATAAGTATAGTTCATGTCTGGGTCACTCTAGGGTTTTTTCCCATGTACTTTGGGTACACACTGTACACTGAGTATCACTACCCATCCCCTTATTGTTTATGTTTTATGACCTGTCTCATACTCGTCTGCTTTTCTTGTCTCACCTCTAAGTGAACCCATTATGTTTTATGACTTGTCATACTCTCTACTTACTTCTATATTATTTCACTAAGATTAATTTTATGTTGATCAATATTATCATATTGTTTCATTGCCGAATACACAAGTATATTTTACTAAAATATGCTTACACTATACAGAGAATTGAGTACCTAAAAGACAGTAAAATACAATACAAATCAATCCTAACAAGCACACACAGCATATTCAACATAGAGTGAGAAAGTAAAAGGTGACATACAGTAGTAACTCGTATCGTACGCCTTCCGTGTAATTACAGTCTGCAGTGAGAATCTGAATGATTCAGCATGCGTTCGCATTGCTTTTTGCACAAACATATTCATGTTGAGTCACATTTAGTAATCACACTAAGTGTGTGTGTGATTTTAAGTGGATGCCTCTAATTGCACATGTCAGGTGTTACTTATGTTTATTTGGTCCACTGTAGCACTGTTACTCTCTTCGGCTGAGTCTTTGTGAGTCCACAAACGGTGATTTTGCTTTGCGTTTATTGCTTTCTACTTCAGTGTGGCTCGTGCCATATCTGACGCAAAAACTGAAGGCATGGCGTTACCCCCTGATGCAGAGTGCAGTTGCTATGGTAAAAATGGGTCTCTAAAAGGACTGCGTACCTGATCTTCAGCTCACATGCCTGCTTGATGTGCACACACACACATTCATGCGCACACAAGCAAAACATCTCTATCTTTTCGTTGTCTTAATAACAATTTAGTAAGGATATAGAAGTAGATAAAGAGACATATAAATAGCTAATAGTTAATAGATTTAAAATATTATTGACTGTTGCTAGGTTAAACCAAGGCATTTTGTTTGGACATTATGTTATTTGATTCTGTCATTGGGTCAGTTAATTTGTATTCGCTTTTATATTTAATTGATTCAGTTTATTTAATGATCTAATCATTCGCATATAATAGGAAATTAAAGATATTAAGAAAGCCTGAAAGAAGGAGCTTGATCAAAGATGTTGCTCAGGTTCAATGTGGTCATAAAAGACACTGAGTCATTCACCTTGGTGATGAATGAAAGCTTTACAAAAGATGTTGACTTGCTGCATGCTGAGAATATTCTGTATAGCTCTTGCTTCTAATAGCTTGTTTTTAAGCTTTAAAAGCCACGGTAAAGGCCAAAAGAAAAAAAAAAAAGAACTCATTGAGGATAATGCACAATTTTATAAGTATAGGTACAATCCGTCATATACAGTATATTGACCCTGCAACTTTGTTTTGTGCTGGAGTTGTATGTTCGCTCACACCCTGGTGGGAAATGTATCAGGCTTAGGAGGAGTGGAGGAGTGGAGGAGTGCTGCATCAGGGACAAGGTCACCTGTATTTTGACTGATGCTGTTCCAAAGCCGATAGTGTGGTGCTGAAAAACTGAGGCTCAAACAAGCTGTGTGTTATATCAGAATCCAGATACACACATGCGTACTGTAATGTTTTCCTGTCTTTCTGTACTCGATACACTCTGCATAACTTATTAATACAAAGAAATAACATTTTGTAAGGTTGAGTACTTTAAGTTCTTTCGTTTTATTTTAAAACGACTCCAGCTTGTTAAAATTCATGTATACGAGATGTATGTATGTTATTTCAGCTGTGAAAATATAATAACTATTTAATTAAATCATTTTTCCAATTAATATCTATTGGCGCAGGTGTTTGTTTACATTGAGCAAGTAGCTTATTAGTAGCTTAGATTATTAAATCCGGTACATATCTATTTTAAATCCGGTACATATCGAACTGTTCATAACATCACTTTTACTCAACATTTTGATTTCATTCATGGTGCAGGTTTGACTTCAGGCAAATACCTAAGGATGAGCAAAGTTTCATTAAATTCCATTCAGCCAGTTTTGTGTGATGCTGTGACAAAATCTGGCTGGACAGACATACAGACAGACACACAGACAGAAAATTTTCGGAGACAAGTTTCGGGTCCTTCAATGTATGAAACGTAAAGATATCATTGAAAGCGCGAGTTCTGACCCATACAAAACCTTTCATTAATTTACACAGATTTACATACGTTTATACATCTACATGCACCTGAAACTTGGCTCACACTTGTGTCAGGACTGACTGCAAAACATTTTGATTATGGTAATGACCTGTTTGGTCATTTTGGACACCATGTCTGACATTATGGACTCATATTATTGTGCCTGTTTTTTTTATTTTTTATTCAACCCAAAAGCAGTGTTTAAAATGATAATGTTTATTGTAGGGACTCCTGTACGGTATATTGTACATGTGACTACATATTTAGATATTAGCCTTTACATTTGGTTAGGTGGCAGAGCTGGCGACAGTTTTTTACTGTTTTTATTAAATTGACCAAAAACAAACCCAAAACAGTAGAGTCAATCAAGGACAGAAGACAGGTGAGACGTCAGGAGATAAACGAACAGGATTCTGCAGATTAAAATATCCAGGAAAAATAAAGAACAGAAATTAAAATAAAGACTTGATATGCGAGTTATGCCAAGAGAGCTGAGTCTTCAGAAGTCTTCGTGGAGTCCATGTCAAGGGTCAAAGCTGTTTTGGTGGCACAATAGGAACCTACCTTTGGCGTTCCCAAATTGCCCATAGTGTGTGTATGTGTGTATCTTCCAATGGATTGGCACCCTGTCCAGGGATGGGCTGTATACAGGATAAAGCGGTATAGACAATGAGTGAGTGAGTGAGTGAGTCAGCTCCTGATATAACTGTTGTAGTCCTAGGAGTTCATGTTTGTAGTTTGTGGTGCATTCTGGGATATGATGTTCAAGGCCTATTCCACAGTACAAAAAAAATATTTCTAAATTCAGTAACAAAATGGTTTAGAAAAACTTCAATTCTGTTTGAAATTATAATTTTAAAAAATCACTGCATTGACAAGTACATGGCATTTTGTCATTCATTTCATATAGTAAAGGATTAAAAAATAATCCTCACGTCAATCTCTGAAATTATGAAGTTTAATTATTAGATAATGTACCTTTATTCCCTTTTTTTCACAGTTTAATCCGCAGAAATGTACAGTATAATTTACCCATAGCTGTAAGTTGTTTCATGAGTCTGTTTCTGTTTCCTGCTTAAAACACACCTTTAAATGATGATAAATTAAAAAAGCATTCAAGCATTCCTATTTATAGGGATAATAGATCTATTAAAAGAGGAAATGCCAGATTGGCCAGGTACATACAGTACCAACAACAGAAATGCTCCATTGTAAGTTAATGTAATTAAATAGTCTCATTACATAGTTAATATTATTGAATATCCACTGTCTTTGAGTTTAAACGGTTTGATTGAAAATTCTAAAAAAGTCTAAATTAATAAATGGTCAGTTTTAGCTGAAAGTGATCATAATCTTTCACTTACAAATGCGTATTTCTGAATAGGTTCAATGGTGGGGGGGGGGGGGGGGGGGAAAAAAACCATTTAATTGCCAAAAACAATTCAAATTTAAGGTAAGGAAAGACAAAAAAAAATAAGAGAGAGAAAGCACCAGTGTGTCTGTGTGTGCATTCGTGCTGAGCTTATGAAATGAGTTACATTACCATGTTATACACAAACCCATCCTTCCTGATTTGTGAAACAGGAGAGCAATAGAAAGGAAAAAAATATTGCAGTTCAAAGGAGTTCAAAGAATCCACACACACTGGAAGAAAAAAATTGTCACACATTCCATTTTATTTAATTCAAATCATTTTATTACACATTTAAAAGCCGAAGATGACTAAAGTGCTGTACAGCTAAAGAATTTAAAAGAAGTAAGAAAATACTTAAAAGGACAGAACATACAGTACAAAGTGATATGGAATAAATAGACAAATAAATAAATAATATGCTAAGAACAAAGCACCTACTTAATGCATAACTGGATTGGATATACAGTATAATGAGAAAATAACAAAAATTAAGGACAGCTATAAGCCAAAGAGAAGAGATGTGTCTTGTGGCAAAATTTAAATTGATCAACAGTTGGAGCTGATCTTACACTATGGTGCAGCTACAAAAAAAGCGTGATCACCCCTGTGTTTTAATCCAGATAATGGGATACTAAGAAGTTTGTTGGTAGAATGTAAAGCCCTGTCTAATTATAGGGATTGTTCATGTCACTGATGTTCTGTGGAGCCAAACCTATGTAAGAAACGTATAAAAAAGGGTCAGGGGTACCACAGTGGTTAAGGCATTGGACTACAATTCGGAAGGTTCCAGGATCAAACCCCACAACCACCAAGTTGCCACTGTTGGGTCCTTAAGCAAGGCCCTTAACCCTCAACTGCTCCGATGTACAATGAGATAAAAATGTAAGTCACTCTGGATAGGCCGTCTACCAAATGCTTAAATGTTAAAAAAAAAAAAAAAAAAAAAAGCAGTACAATTTTACTCTATACCGTACATGACATGATATATGTTTACTGCACTGTGGAATTCTTTTCTTTGCATATCCTACTGTAGTTTTTAAGAAGTTGGGGTCAGAGGATAGGCAACAGTGGCATCTGGGCAGTGCTGGGGGTCTAAAACCCCTGGAGCCTTAACCATTGTGCCACCACCACCTCAAAAGAAAACCCGCAATATGAACTACCAGATGTGCCCATGACCTCGTTCACATGGAATTTAATTGCAGACTCATAAGCACGTTTTAAAAAATGTAAGAGAGATTGATGAAAGGTGAAGAGACTTTGCAGTGTCAAATTACTCGACACAGTACAACTTCAAAGAATCTATAGTAAACAATGTCTTTATTCTTGCCCAGATAAATTCTAAATGAACACAAAAGGAGCTTTGTTCTTGGGCAGTTTTCTTGTCTTTGTACACATGTACACTTCACCACATGTACACTGTACACACACCATCATGGATACACTTCTTGTGAACGTAAACTGCTCTATAACTCATGGATGACCGATCATCCAACAAAACTGAAAGCCGCCTACTGTAAGTGTGAATGCATGGTACCTATACATACTGCAAGGGCTTAGTAACATACAGTAACATAAAATAACAACTTTAATAGAAAGGGTAAACCAGCGTTGTTGTTGTTGTTGTTGTTAGTCTTTAGGCTGCTCCCCGTCGAAGGGGTCGCCACAGCGGACCATCCGATCCGCACGCAACTTGGCACAGGTTTTTCGCCGGATACCCTTCTTGATGCAACCCTTCCATTTTATCTGGGCTTGGAACCGGTACTGCTTCCAGTGACTGGGGTTTGGGAATTGGGTGGGACTAAATATATAAAAGCTTGTGGACATGTGACCATCACATCCATATACAGGTATAAGTCTTCCCCAGTATTGCTACAAAGTTAGAAGCACATAATTGTATTGCACTATATCTTTATACTGTATGCTCTACTATCAAGATTTCCCTTCAATGAAGTTATGAGACCCAAACCTGTTCCAGCATGACAATGCCCCTGAACCCAAATTGAGGTTCACAGAGACAGGATGTGTTAAGGTTTGATTGAAAAGAACCTGCCTGGCCTGCAATTCACCTTTGGGATGAACTGGAATGCAACATTCTGCACCAGGCCTCGTGTATCTATGATGGGTCACTCTGCAATGTGTACATGTCATCATCAGTGATCAAGCTCTTGTGGCTGAATGGGGATTTCCTCACAGCTACAGTCTAAAATTTATAAAAGCTTTCTCACAAGAGTGGAGTTTTTTTTTTTTTAGTAGAAATTCAGTTCATTATGATTTCCCATGAAGGGGTGTCTAATACTCAGATGTCATTTAGCAGCATTTTTAAGCTAAGCATTTGTTTTAAGAATCTTATTAGAGCCATTTATTTAGGGAGAGGCTCAGTAGTAGGGAGTTGTCTAGTAGATGGGTGATGATGATATAAGCATCTTAAATCTCCAATCACTGTCCATATAAGGCACACTATTATTCCCCAAATTTCTTCATACAGAGAGGATTACATTAATTAGTAGCTCAGTGGTGGTGGAAACACATCACTGACCACGAACCATTGGGCATTTTCATCACAGTAGATGTCTGCACAGAGCATGCAATATGCAACTCCTCTTATTCAATTCACAAACTGATCCACCTCTTTCCATCCAGAAGGAGATACAAGAGCATTCTCAATAGAGCCAGTAGGCTGAGGACAACCTTCTTGCCCACAACCATTACCTTGCTGAACTCTACACACAGTACAGTAAATAACACCACTATAACACAACAGGCCACTGATATTTTACTACCTGTAATCTTTTTGCTACTCCATTCTACTGTATAGTCCATATTACCTAAATAATTGTAGATTGATAGTATACAGTACAGGGTGGGTGAAAATGAACTAGGTGGTATTTAATGGCTTTAAAACTTGTAGTATCACTGGAGTCAAGAGGAAAACAGTATCTCCCATTTTACTCTTATTGTGTGTGTGTGTGTGTGTGTGTGTGTGTGTGTGTGTGTGGAGAGACCAGCATTTTCCAGGACGATGAGGACCTTATAAATGGCCTCCAAGAAGTCCAGATCTCACTCCATGTGATTTTTTTCCTGTTGGCCTACGCAAAGGAGGAGGGTTACAGAACAAAGCCTCACACACTGGAGCACTCGGAGGCACAGATTCAGGAGGTTTTCAGCAATATCCCAAATGAAGACATTCCATCCCTGGCCGTTTGAGATACTGACACCTCCGGTGCCTACTTTGAGATTTAAAGATGTGCTTAAATTTTCCTATGTAATAAAATACAAGTACGATTAACAAATAAATAAATTTGTATTGGAAATATGAACTTTATTACTAATTTTTAATGCCTAGTTGCTTTTCACCCCCCCTGTATATCCTAGATCTTAAAACACAGCCAAGGGAAAAAATTCAACACTTTGATTTAGCTAAGCAAATACTGTAGGTAAGTGCCTTCCACTGGAGTGACTAATACTGCAGTGATTAATATGGTTATGATCTAATAGGCTTTCTGGTTATGAACTGTAAAACGCATTATTGAAACTTGTGGTCGGAAAAACATTCTGAATGAGCATGATGGGAGATCACTTAAAGCAGTCCAACTCTCCCATCATCAATATTATTATATATTACTGTAATTATCAACATATTTTTTTCACATACAGTTGTATATTATTCTAAAATGCAAAAAATAAGCTTTTAGGAAAAAAAAACATCTCTTTTTGAATTTAAGCAACAATTTTTATAGGTCATATGCTTAAAGAAGCTTTTAGTGTCAATACCCATAAAGAAATATGAATCTTTTGCATTTTAAATAATTATTGTTTGAAGTGACACAGTATAACGCTGAAAATGGCCATTTTTGGGGCACATATAAAATCATCTCTCCAAAATGGCTGAAGTTAGCAACTCGAAACTTTTAGGGAAGCAGGATTGGTTAGACATTCTCTTCAGCAATCTGTTGATATAAGCATCACTATTTTTTTTTTTTTTTTGTATTTATTTATTTATTCACCTGTCCAACAATCAGAGAAAAAAAATCTATTCTGCATTTTGCAAAGGAAATTGTTTCATTGGAAATGAATGTTTTAACTTAATAAGATGTGATAACTTGGGGCTGTGGTGGATGTGAGGGAATTGACAGGGCTCGCAGCATGCATGAAAAATCAGTGGGGTGTTATTTAAAACCTTCTCCATGCTTATTGCTTTCTGGCATTTCCATTTTTCCTTTTCATCAAAACCAAATGTAACAAAACAAAGAAAATGTGTTTAACCTAAATAGCACATGCCAGGGCTTGGCTGGGTGCTTTCAGGGAATTTTTTCTAGCTCAGCTAGATATTGCTTCTCTTGTTTCAGCTTTCCAGCAGCCTGATGCAAATCAGTAAATAGGTATAAAAGGTATAATACAAATATCAATAAGTTTAATAAATAAAATACAATAAAATGAAATAAAAAATATAGTTAATACAAGGACATGGTCTGGCTCTTGGTCAGAATTATTTTTCCTTGCCATTATAATTAGCTTTGACAGATACTAGGCAATCGTTTTTAAATAAAGTATATTAGCAGAACCAAAAGCTGTTATATAACTCTAATGCTAGCGCTCAGTGGGTCTGATTCAGCACTAATTCCACTAATTTAAAAAGTGGAAAAATTCTAAAAGTTGTAGCTAATAATATTATTTGTAATGAAAACCTTTGTGTTAGTTGAAAATAAATTCTAAACCAAAGCATTTTCAATAGCGCTCTCAGATTTTTAGATCCTGATTTAAATGATTCATTTAAAATGGACTCTGCATACAGCATGCATGTAATGCTAATACTGTTGGCAAAAACATGTTATTGGTGCTAAAAAGTGTCTCACCTACTGTAGCTGAAAAAGTTAATTTTCACATTATTTTTCACAAGACTAAATGTTACTTATCTCCCGATCCATACTTTGTTTTTTTTGTAAATATTCATACACATTTATATTTTTATCAGATAAAAGAAACACATTTGCTAAACACAATTTCATGCCCTTTTATGAGAGGATCCACTGTGCAAGCTTTGTGGGGAGAAGGGTATCATGGCGCACATCCTGTCAGGGTGTAAAACAGCACTGGCCCAAGGTAGATACAGGTGGCGCCATGACAAGGTGCTCA
>JAOVVA010236678.1:3084-13284 GCA_028565275.1 Leiocassis micropogon | reverse complement strand
TCAATTTACTTACCAGGCATCTGTACCTGTCAATCTCATGTATTATGTATGCATCAGTCTCAGTAAAGTAGGAGTGGCTTCTGTACCTGTCATTTTCAGTAAAATGGGTGTGGCTCCTGTACCTGTCACTCTGTGAAGTGGGTGTGGCCTCTGGACCTATCAATCACAGTAAAGTGGTGTGGCTTACTGTATGTACACATCAGTCTCACTGAAGTAGGAGTGGCTTCTGTACCCGTCAGTCCCAGTAAAATGGGTGTGGCCTCTGTACCTGTTAGTCTCAGTGAAGCGGGTGTGGCTTCTGTACCTGTCATTCTCAGTGAAATGGGTGTGGCTTTCCCCCCTTGTCATTTTCAGTAAAGTTGGTGTGGCCTCAGTACCGGTCAGTCTCTGTGAAGTGGGTGTGGCCTCTGGACCTGTCATCCTCAGGAACTGGGTGTGGCTTCTGTACGCATAAACCTCAGTGAAGTAGGAGTGGCTTCTGTACCTGTCATTCTCAGTGAAGCAGGTGTGGCCTTAGTACCACTCAGTCTCAGCAAAGTGGGTGTGGCTTCTGTATCTGTCAGTCTCAGCAAAGTGGGTGTGGCTTCTGTATCTGTCAGTCTCAGGGAAGTGGAAGTGGTTTCTGTACCTATCTGTCTCAGTGAATTAGGTGTGGCTTTTGTACCTGTCAGTCTTAGTGAAGTGGGTGTGGCTTCTGTACCTGTCATTCTCAGTGAAATGGGTGTGGCCTTAGTACCTGTCAGTCTCAGCAAAGTGGGAGTTACTTTTGTACCTGTCAGTGTTATGTAAGTGGGTGTGACTTATTTACCAGTCATTCTCAGTGAAGTGGGTGTGGCCTCTGTACCTGTCAGTCTCAAGGAAGTGGGAGTGGCTTCCATACCAGTCAGTCTTTTTGATATTATGTTTTTCAGAATGCTAAAAAAAGATTGTTTTTTTCACTACCACGTTAAAGTTACTGTCTCTAACTGCTCCCTGTAAATAATCTCTCAGAACAGACGTCTTCTTACGCTTTTTTGTTTATGAAGCCGTTTTTCACGAACAACTGCACACCGCATCTTTCTACTGTATTTCTATTAGTGGAGTGCAGCAGCGTTCTTTGCATGAATTCATTTAGGACTATTTATAACATTTAATTATAACCTCACTGTCTTTCTATCTGTTATATTTTCATTCTCTCTTCTGTTTTGTTCTGCTTTTTTTATTCAGTTTGTTTCCTGTGGTTTAAATAAACATAATGAAATATTAAAAATAAAAAAAAAGCTCATGCAATTAAATTAAAGAAAAAAATACACTTTACAAAATTGCATTTATTCCAGTCTACTCATTTTATTTCAATCAGCGGGCATGGAGTAATCGTACAGCAGCACTAAAGGATATTAAATTTCCAGGATCGGCAGTAAACATGAGGAAAATGTCGGTATGATTATGCTCACATTATGCTTGGCAGTTCCTCTGGAACATCTGCCAGTGGCAGACGGCTCTCACACAGCACTCGGGTAATATCTGCTGAAGCCTGAACCCTGCACCAGGGCCAGACCTACTGAGGTGAAATCTGGCATTTGTACAAAATAAAATATGACTTTAGTAGAAGCTAATAGAGATTGCGCTAGCATTCTGTAGATAAATGACATATTCTGAGTGATTTACATAAACAGGAAGTAAAACCAGCTTGTGCAAACCTTGGTACAAAGCAACAGTAAGAAGAAAACACAAGGAAAATCCTTCTTTTAGGCACTTTTTAATATTAATGAGTTCCATTTTTACAGATGTAAGTTACCCACTGGACTGTGCATATTATGCATTTTTGTTTTAATATTCATGAAATGAGTCCCCAGTGTCAATGTAAAACTTTAATTTGAAGCTTTTCAACAGCTTTGAGACAAAAGAGGTTACACTTTTGCATTTTAATGTCTTTTTAATGCCAAAAAAAAAAAAAAAGTCACCAGTTGAATTGAACTTTTTTAAAAGTAAATAGTTACCAGACTTCCATTGGACAGCAGTGATTAATTTGTTTTAGCTGCAACAAGTTATTTAACCCTAACTGATGCAGTGAGAAGCTTCTCATTTATTCATGCATTATACATGATCTTTCACACCTCCTCGCATACGGCCTTTCTACAGAAAAAGTGTCTCCGAACATTTTAATGAATGTAAATGTAAATGAGTGAGCGAGATGATTGTCACATCATTTTGAAGTAAAACATCTACACTACAAGATCCAGGTCACAAAAGTCTTGTACACAAACGTCATGAATGTGTTTTGTGGTCTTATTTCAGTGACTTATTTTTTTGTAGTTTTCAATAATCACGCATAACTGTTTTTTTCTCCAATATACAAACTTTACATACATGCTGCTCATATATTATTGTAGCCCAGTTTGTGCTGAATACAGTGTAATCAGACTTTAGACATTTCTATGTACACCTTCAGACTCCTAAGGGTTAAACAACTATATAAACAGAAGACAAATCCTGTGGGCGTGGCAAAAAAAGGTAATGTGTTACAGAAGGGTCAAATTATTGTCCTGCATCAAGAAAAGAAAACAACTAAGGAGACTGCGGAAACTACTAACATTGGGTTAAGATTTGAATAAGCGTGATGGGTGATCATTTAAACGTTTGGTAAAGACAAATTGTAAAAAAAAAAAAAAAAACAACAGTAGAACTCACAGCTATGATTAATAGTAAAAGCAAGAACATTTTCACACACACACAATATGGAGAGGACTCAAGGGATTGGGACTAAACAGCTGTGTGTCCATAAGAAAACCACTTGTTAGTGAGATTAATCAGAAAAAAGGCTTCAGTTTGTTAGGGAGCATAAAGATTGGACTTTGGAGCGATGGAAATAGGTCATGTGACCTGATGAGTCCAGATTGAGTCCACTACAGAGTCCAGACCTTAACCCCATTGCGAGTCTTTGGGATGTGCTGGAAAAGGTTTTACACTACGGTTTGACTCTCACATCATCATACAAGTTCTTAAAGAGAAATTAATGCAACTCTGGATGGAAATAAGTGTTGCTTATTGAAACAGTGCCGTGCCGAATGTGTGCCGTAATGAAAGCAAAAGGCGGTCCACTGAAATATTGGAGTGTAATATAATTGCAAACAGGAAATCTTGGAAGTTAACATTAAATATTACATTAAATAGCTAAAAAGATAAAAATAAAAATAGTTTAGTATAAATATTACATTAGATAGTTATAGATCTGGGAAACGATTATGTAATAAATAAAATATTATTATTGTTATTGTTTGCAAATTGCTGTCATATACTGTACAGTATGACAAATAAAAGACTTCAGCACACACTGTTATTGGATGATAATCAACCTCACATTAGTAGCAGTAACTCTGCGTTATTATTGCGAAACAGCGAAACTGTGTAGACATTAAACCAATGCTTTAACCACAGAAGATTTATTTAAAACGCATCTTTCAGCTGAGCGATCAAAGTGGGAGAACCGGAGAGGTGCTGCGCTACACTTCCAATCTGTTTGTTTTGATCCGTACACATTTTCTCACACATTTCATACACATTTCCATGATTTTCCATAAAAAAAGCTTCTTTGTGACAATGACCGTTGTTAAAAGTGTTATATAAATGGAATTGTATTGTAATTGAATTGAACTTTCCATCAGCCAATGCTAGTCACACGTCTTCGCTAAAGTGCACCTGTATTGAGTTTGTATGTAAGTTTGGGTTTTTCCCGTGTTTCTTGGTCGTGCTTTAGGGATCGGCTGTGGTGTGTACAGTCTCACGTTGCTCTTTAATGCGTAGAGTCTTCATTCTCTTTCCTAGCGGCCACAGTTCCCGTCGTTATCACGTTCTGCTTAGGTTGCGTGTGCCCATGCTGCACTAAAATAAAAAAGCGCGCTCGCGTCCACCTTGGCCTTAGCTTCCTGACGTAAATGAGTATTTAATGAAAGTGATTACAGCAGCGTTTCATGGGTGTAAATGGTACTATGAGCACATAAAAAGTATAATGTGATGTCCTAAATGCAATCTTTTGGTAAATTGCTGTGGTTTAAGATGACTAAAACACTTGAGGATATGCTGTTATTGGAAGCTGCTGTTATTGGAGACAAAAGTGAATTTACATTTAAGATTAAAGAACACACACACACACACACACACACACACACATTGTTAAACACCATGCACCAGGCTGAGAAAGTGTGATTTAAAGCTACTCCTGGAGCTCATATGAACCTGCACACTGTACTTGAAGTGTAAAAAAAACCCGCCGGCTGGAAGGCTGAAATTACCCACATAAAATATGCACATGAAATTCGGATATTTTTCTGGCATGTCTTCAAAGAAGCTCGCAGTTTAAGTCCAGTGGGAGTTTACAATTTCTGGCAGGACCCCGACTGACCCAGAGTCCCGGTAGACCCAATCCAAGCACCTGGTGAGAGGAAAAAATAATGCAAATTTAAATCTGTGACACATTACTCTATGCAGGACGCATACAGGAGCAGCCGAGTTCTTCACTTCTTATTCACTTCGCTGTGAGGAGAAAGTTATAAATATACAGTCTCACACCTCGCAAATCTCCATACGCATCACCGACATCGTAATCTACAGTAGTCCTGGAAAAAAAGAAGAAGAAAAAAAAAGCTTTTTACAATCCTGGATAAGAAGCTGGGTTTCAGATCGAGCTCGAAAACAGAAAGTTTGAAATCTTATCCTGGATTTAGGACTAAATGTTACAATCAGGTGCAGAATAATAAGGATTTATTAGCATGTAAATATTTACTTAGCTTTCGTGCCTATGTGAGGATTTCTAAGCGTTGTTATGTCTCCTTCGCTCTAATTAATTTAATTGGCTAGTTAATTAACTAATGACCAAACTATTTCAGAACTAGGTTCATTTGAATGTTTTCAAAATGTGTGTCTAAAGGAAAAATAAACTTACCAGGAATAAAAAAAAAGAAAAGAAATATTTTATAATGAAGCTCTATGCCATCCTAATTTATTATTATTATTATTATTATAGTTTTTCTTATTCAAGTTGATTTATTTCTCGAATCATTCTTAACATTTGTAAAATGCATTTCTCAAAACATGACAATGGACTACCTGCAAAAGCCTGTACTGTAACTTGCTTAAAATCATCAGTTTATCTGTCAAAAAAATCATAATGAACATGTCAGTGCCGTCAGAATGTTTTCTGTACAGCGTTTATCAATTTCGACACTTACACATTCAGTCTCGCATTAGTGTATGTACTGTAGATGATTGATTGCAAGAGACTGGAAATGAATTAAATTTATGCTCTTTACTGTTTATACTGTAACTTCTGTTTTGGTAGATTGTGCCAAGACAAGAGTGTTTTACAGAACTGCATCACCCAAAGGAAAAAAAAAACACTATGTACAGAATTAGAAATGTAAATTGGGAACTGTATATGCAGCACAGTATGGGGAATTAGAGCTCAGGCTTTCTACACCTCCTGATGTTTCTGTCTGGTACGGCACAGATCCTCATCCACATTACACAGAGATCCCAGCAATGCAGTAGATGAAAATAATATTAAGACAAAGAAGAAGGAAATCTTTTGAAGATCTAATCCAGCATGTGCAGGCGTCCACTGTTATTTCCAGCTCATTAGTGAAAGTCAAGATTCACCTGGAAGCAATTCAACAATTCAGAACACACATACTGTATATAGAAAAAGACTAATATAAATATATACTGTACATCAGTGTGTCCTAAAGTGTAGGTCACGGTAAAGGCGTCCCAAAGGGTAGCAAGACAGTAAGGGTACTGCAAGCCGGCCACAACAGGTCATTTATAGCAAAAAACTAAATGAAAAAATCATTTCCAGTTTTGTAATTAGGATTAAATTTCCATTCAAGTATTTTGAATTAAGTGTTTACATTTAAAAAGTAACTAGAACTTATAAGACAGAACCATGAGACTCAGACAATGCGACATTGTTTATTCATCCTGTGTGTTGATCCGACTTGTGATTGAAGGTTCGGGTGGGAGGATTTTCACATTTCGACCAGAGACACAGCCTTGTTAACCTTGAGAATGGCTGCTGAAATATAAAATATATGAAAATATTGACCGATTATGATGTTTTGTTCAACCACTTTGCACGTAATGGGGTTTACAGACGACTGATGAAAGGTCTGAAAAGACAATTCAGCAGAGAACCGGTGTAATACATTTTAATCAGCATGATAATAAGCATGAACTTTCCAAAGTATTCACAGTTTTTTAAATGTATTTATAAATTTTTAATAATAAAATCACTCGCGTTCATGATGGGCACAAGTGGATTGACAAAGTAGGGTTGGTTATAAGAATTTAAATTTTAATCTGATCCAATTTTGTTTATGTCGGTTTTGCTGTTTTATTTGTCGATGGGCTCATGAGCATTTTCTTTTTTTTCCTTTTTAAATTTCTCATTTCGGTTAGATTTTATTCCTCCTTGTGCTTCTTTTACTATTTGTTTTTGTTCTCTTTCTTGTTTTGAAGAATGGCTTTAAGTGTATGAATAAATAAATAAATAAATAAATAAATCAGATAAAAAAAATCAATAAAATTACCAAAAATCTAAAATATCCAGAAAGAAACATTTTATAATTAAGCTCTGTGTCATTATTATTATTATTATAGTTTTTCTAATTTGAGATTAATTTCTTAACTCATGCTTAAATTTCTTAAAATCCTAAAAAGAGATTTTTTTAAATCTCTTTTTTAATTTTTGTTCTCATTTTTTGTTTTTAAGAGTGGATTTAAGTTTATAAATAAATATTGCTAAAAATGAGGTTGCACGGTGGTGTAGTGGTTAACACTGTTGCCTTGCACCTCCAGGGTCTGGGTTTGATTCCCGGCCAGGTTCGATTCCCGTCTCTGTGTGCATGGAGTTTGCATGTTCTCCCCATGTTTGGTGGGTTTCCTCCGGGTACTCCGGTTTCCTCCCACAGTCCAAAGATGTGTAGGTTAGGTTAATTGGTGTTCTCAAATTGCCCATAGTGTGTGAATGAGTGTGAGTATGTGTGTGTGTGTGTGTGTACCCTGCAATAGATTGGCACCCTGTTCAGGGTGTACCCTGCCTCGTGCCCTAAATCCCCTGGGATAGACTCCAGGTCCCCGTGACCCTAAATACAGGATTAAGCGGTACAGAAGATGAATGAGTGAGTGAGTGAGTGAGTGAGTGAGTGCTAACAATGACCTGAGGGAAAAGAGTGGTGGGTTTTAAATGAATAAAATAATTATTTCTAAATAAATGCAATAATGCTAATAATAACACTAATAATAATAATAATAATCTAGTCTTTGTACATATTATTTTTATATCTCTTTAATAACACTACTCTATGTATTATGATTTAAATTAAGTCCATCATCATCATCATCATCATCATCATCATGAGTAGGAGAAAATCCACTGCGTAATCATCCTGATACTCCTGATAATGCATCCTGGATTTTATCTCTCTAAACAAGTTTTACATTACGCCAGGTAAAACAGTACTGTGTGTGTGTGTGTGTGTTTAATACGGAGATAATACACTTTTTGCAATCCCCAGCGTGGAACCCTGTGTTATTCTGTCATGAAGAGGAACGGATTCATCAAGGCTACTCCAGTTTGTTCATCATCAGAGACACAGCAGATGGAAAAGCAGATTAGTGAAAGAATAAACGTCACGCTGGCACGATTTCACACGCTGCCAAACATACCATGCTGTCATTAACACGCAGAGTACAGTGCAAGGATATGGGGTGTATGTTAATTACAGCGCTCTCTAATGATCGCTGACATTAGATCAGAGTGAAGGGCTTCAGTTCTTCTGTACAATTCTACAATTAAAATTCCTAAAACAACATGTACAGATTTTACATCATCTAGTCGAGCAATTTCTTAAATGCTTTGCCGTGATCGTGCACATGATTATCTGCAACTGTCTCCTGTTTCTTACATCATCAGTTGCTCATCTCATGTTGATTAAAATATTTTATACTTGTTCACTAAAACATTGAAACAGTTGACACATGTAACTTTGCATGGTTGTATATTGATGTATGTCATGCAGAGACAACAGTGCAGCCTTGCTTTATCGAAACCACCGATCCTAGTCATCATTCTGATCAGAAAATACTTACAGAGTAAACTGTGACACTGACCACACGCCCAGCATGTTCATGAACAGCGACACACGAATGTGTCGTTCTGACAGCGCTGACATGATCACTGATAGAAACGTTTACTTTTGAGAGCCAGACTAATCATTTTGTTTCAGTTACACTCCAGACTTCCCAATCCATTGTGTTGAGCTGTCTGTACTAATTGTTGGTTGGGGAATTGCACTTACAGTTTCGTAAATGTTAAGGAGGATGTGAGAAATGCTGCAAAGCGACTGAAAAAAAAACAACCCAGTAACACTGAATCTATACTGTACCTGTCGTTCATTACACCCATCAGTTCATCCTTAAATAAAGTCACACATGAGAAAGTAAGTGCGAGTAAGAAGTGAGGCAGGAAATATTTGTTTACCAAATGTAGCGGCATTTTCCAAAACTTCAACTTACAGTAAATAAATAAAAGTGAGTGAATGAATGTTTCAGATAAATATGGATTATTAAACATATCTTTCAAAAAAGCAAACAAATCCATCAGCAGAAGTATCAAGTTATTCTTCAAAATATCTTTAAATAAATGTAGATAGATCGATTGATTGATTGATTGATTGATTGATTGACTGACAAATAGTCCGATAGACAGACAGAGGGATATATAAATATTTAGGTACACAATCTGATAGATAGATAGATAGATAGATAGATAGATAGATAGATAGATAGATAGATAGATAGACTGGAGTTAAGCTGTGATTAAAGCCGACTGTAACTCCATACAGTATTAAGATTAACACAGGGATTTCTTCCCACAGTGTTTTGGTTTGGTGCGAGCCGGCGCAGAGAAGCAGTCAGACTGAGATGGGACTGGAATATCACTTAGACTGAGATGGGAGTGAAATATTTGCCGCATTATTGCTCAGGCTGCATGGTAATTGCCAGCTGGCAGCAGCTGGGCAGAATGAAGAGCGATGAACGATATGAAGTGGATTTCCAAAATTATGACGAACCGTCACATATTTCCTGAGGATTTATATTTAAACCCGGCATGACGAACAGCCTCGGAATATCAGGTCAAGGGAAAACTCGGGGATGTTGTGCATTTTAATGGTGTGTTTATATCACAGCACCACGCTGAATTAGAGATGTGTTCTAGCTGTTAGGAACAGGTTTGAAACTTTCCTGCACAATGTCACTATTGCTTCAGCCGATCTGCAGAATTTAACAAAGCCATTATGGGTGAAAATCCTTCAGCCTCTTCGGTCCTTTTTCCTGCAAGTGACATTGTGCAGAACAGCTGGAGATCCAGAAGGTTGTCAAAAAGAGAATTTATTTTTATATATAATAAAAATAAAAACGTATTATACACTTAGCCAAGGATGCACAGCTAGCATCATAATCTCTAAACACACTAATCAGCACATTCTGTTTAAACCTAACACGTTTTACAGATTTTACAACAAGTTAACCATCGTTTTTTCAAGGATCAGACTTTCCACTTCCTCACAGGATCGTCATTCATGCACATACGCAGACTTCTTTGAAATGTTCGCACCGTTTGTTGTATTGAATGTTGCATGTTGTACTGCGACTCATTGTCTCAAGATGTCTTACAGAAGTCTCCTGTAAATGTCAATCGCTCTTATACCTTTATTCACACGTTCCAGTTTGATTTAAACCCTTTGTATATTTATTATTAACCCACAAGAATTAATAAAATAATATACAGGCTATATTGAAAATACATATAACAGTACAAAATATCCCCAAGTGCTTATTACTATAGACTGGTACTTGAGATTTTTTTTTCTGGATATTCCTGACCTATGTTTTACAAGTATTGGTAGATGCTGTGATGTGAACAAAAAAGGTCATTGAAAAATTCTTTCAAGAGGGACTTTTAAGGACTTTTGTTAGTGATGGAGAGGTCCAGGATATGATGCGTTTTTTTGTAAACCTTTATTCATCAAATACAGTATGCATTAATTAACACTCACTTACTCATTTTGTATACCGCTTTAACCTGTATTCAGGGTCACGGGGCAAGGCGACAGTGCTAACCACTACAATAATTAACAGCAAAATAATTTCCTTTGTGCAGGG
>JAOVVA010236663.1:0-19669 GCA_028565275.1 Leiocassis micropogon | reverse complement strand
CTTAAGTAAAAGTAAAATTACAGATTTTAAAAACTACTTTAAAAAGTAGAAGTACACAAAAAATCTACTCAATTACACTAATGCGAGTAAATGTAATTCATTACTTTCCACCTCTGCCTATTTAAGAGTATATGTAAATGAACTTTTTGACAACCTAAAGATTGGTACCAAAGTTGGTTGCTTCTGCTTTATTTTAAGGTATTACATAGAGTATATAAATTGTTAGGTTAAGACTTTCTTTTGGCTGATTAAAATGTCTTTTAACTTGTCCTGTCAGGCATATACTTTTCCATTAAATGTGCTTAAGGACACAGTTGGTTTGATCTGGCTGATGCTATGCTCAGTAATTCAATAATAACCACAGTTTTCATGCACATATTACTCAGAACATGGCCTGAGTATGCAGGTGTAAACACAAAAGGCTTGTACGATGTTTAATTTATGTTGTTTGTTTGACATTTTTAAATACGTTTCTAAGTAAAACATGTGACGCTGTATACAATTTGGGGGATATTTTGGGAACAACATGTCTTTTAGAACTTGCATTGAACCATTCACCTGAAATGCCCTGCTAAATCACCCAAAGGATGTTAATAGAAATTAATAAACTACAAGAAAAGTCCTACTATATAAATATATCTTAACTTTCCCAACAACTTTTTGGCTTGGTTTTTCTGAGCATTAAAAAGTGCATTACTTATTAATTAAAAGTATGAATTACAAGTATTTAGATTATACAGTATTCATGGTGTTTCCATGAAATTAACATGGTGAATGATTGTTCATTGTTTTTAGGAAACATTCAGTGGCAGTCACGTTTTTCCCATATTTATTTACACTTTAACCTGTGCACACTGGCCACCAGGAGGATCCCTAAGCATGCGTGTCAATTCCCTCAATAAATATATTTCCTAAATAAGTATTGTTTATATTGCTAATAAATGAGATGTCAATTTACCTTCCCTGGATATTATAAAATACAGTTCATAAATGTATTACTATAAAATAATAAGAAAGGCCTGGATCATGCTCAGCTGTGAACAATGTACTGTATGTACCTTTGTCTAAATAAGTTTGTTCAAAAAATCAAAAATCATGTTACTATAAAAATTGAAAGATCAGGACCTGTCAAAAGCCTGGTTGCATTTTTTTAGTCCTTCTTGGAAAGCTTTTCTAAACATTTCAGGCTGATTCTAGTGGGAAATTGGGCTATTTTTCAAGAATGGGCTGACCACCATGTTTTGAGTAAGCTGTGTGGACTTTGTTTGGCTTACTCAAGAGGAAAAAATGTATTCTCATCCTTAAGGGGAACTCTCTTTTTTTTTTTTTTACTGTGGTAATGGTTCCAATAGATTAAAATAGAGAAAATCTAAATTATTTAAACAGGTAAATGGTAAAGATCCGAAATGACTTAGAAAAAAAGGAAACAACAGAAAAAACAAATTGTTTATAATTTTATCTATATAAATCTAAGTTTCTTAATTCAGTTGAAGCTAATTAAAATCAAGTGAAATACTGCACACAGAACTTTCAGTAATATGATATTAAACTTCCTATATGCTCTATATATTAGCTCAATATATAGTGTAATAAGTAACTGGCTTCTCAGGCATTTTTACCCAGATAGGGATTAGTTTGTAATTCCTAGTATAAGTGCCACATTTACGAGTATGACATGACTTAATGGCTCCTACACCCAATATAGTATAGTCTATATCTGTTATTGATTAGTGTGTAACTTCTTACCCAATATACAGTATAAGTGCATGGCATGGTAGCTTCTGCATACCATGTAACACACCGTACTATTAAGATTTAGAATTCAGTTTAGGATTTTATTCCCTAAAATCAGGTTAGGTCTTACATAGATTATCACTGTATTCCATCTATTTATTTATTATTGTATGTATGTATTTTTTTTTCTTTCTCTTTACCGTAGGTAAATGCTTTAAACGGTTGAAGTGGAACTGGAGCCTCTCCCAGGTAAACTGCAAGACAAGGATATACACACACACACGCACACACACACACACACATTTATACTTGGACAATTTAGAATACTGACTTACAAGAAGCCTCTGTAGTGTCCTAATGCTACTACAAATAGACTATAGTCTAAATATATCGTAAGGCTAAGCCTCTTACGCAGGAGTTCATTTAAGAGCTGATACAGCAAATAAGACAATAAAGTTTTTTTAAATAATAATTTAATTTGATTTAGTTTGCATTAAAACGTTCTTGGTAAAGAGGTGATACTTTGTTTAAAAACAGTCAAGGGAAGTCAGTCAGTCTGCTACCTGGGTGCCAGTACAGTGAACAGGCTTCCTTTTGTCTTGACAGATAGTGTGTCGAGTAAAGTCATAATGGACCATGGTACCAACTGGGCTTGAAGAGAGAGAGAAATTGTTATGCAGAACCATACCAAGGTTCTGTGCATTATCAGAAGGTATGATTAGGAAGTTTTCCAAGGAGACAACTAAATTTAAATGTGAAGGCACTTAGCCACAGATATATAGCAGCTCATTCTCTTTATGAAATAGCTTCACATGATGAGCTGCCATATACAGTGAGATGTCTGTCAGACATACCTAAATCTGAGCAGGGAACATGAGAGGCTGGGGAGGGGGGAGGGGAGGGAGGTGACTGTGTGTCATCAGATTAACAGTGATATGAAAAGCCATGTGAAGATCTAATCTCAAAAAGAGATCACAACAAATATATAGTGTAAAGATAAGTACTGAGACTTATGGGTCCACAGTTAATAGCATGTACTGTATGTGGATCCCTTCCATATCACATTCTGATCCTTTACCCATGTAGGAAGCAAATCAATGCCATGCTGGGGCACTAACTCTAAGTCCTGTGAGGATGGATAGGAAGGACTTGTGAACAATCAGGACTGTTCATTGCCTGGCTAAGCTAGCTGTGTGAAACTTCTAGGGTGGTTTCTGTGTAAAGCACTGCTTTGAAGCTAGACTGGTTTGTAGGTCATTCTCGGTGAGAGAAATTGAGATAAGTGTGTAAACAGCACATTCAGAATCTTGCCGAGAAATGAGAGATGTGATAAGGGTTAGTAGTTGTTGGCATGTAAACGGTATGTCAAGTGGATTGGGCAAAGATTCAAGCAATCCAGCTAGAACTGTTCAAATAGAGTAACAGGCTTAGCAGTTAGTACTTTTGCCTTGCACCTCCAGAACTGGGGGTTCAAATCTTGCCTTTCTGTGTGCATTGAATTTGCATTCCCAGTGTTTGGGATTTCTCCTGGTATTCTGGTATTCTTACACTGTCCAAAGACATGCGGTGTAAGATGACTGGGATTTGAAAAGAATTGCCTGCAGTGTATAATTGGTTGTTTGAATGTGTGTGAGCTTGTACCCTCAGATTGGTTGGAACCAGATCCAGGTTGTACCCCTTCTTGTGCCATAAATTCCTTGAGTTACAGTAGGCTCCATGTCCCCCATGACCATACGCAGGATTAAACAATATGCCGGAGAAGTATTGATAATCGATGGATTTTGTCACGTAAAGGATCCAAAAGATGCTCAGACAACATGAAAGGCTGAAGGTCCTGGATGATGCTTTGGGAACATCAGCAAATCCTAACAAGCTAAATGTCTTGTGGTGTCTTGATTTTGACTTAAGCAAACTTCTGTAAGTACCTTTCGTGCTTGATGGAATCTATGTATGAAATATTGCCCTCTACACCGACAGACAAACTTTTGTTTCGTCGCTTATCTTGTTCGCTGCTGTTGGATTAATGCCAAGAGTCTCTCTCTCTCTCTCTCTCTCTCTGTCTGTCTCTCGATCGCGCGCGCGTCACGCTGGAGGAGGGACAGCTCTTTAAATATGGAAAGGAGACGCGGAGACAGAAGTGCCGTTAACGCTCGAGACGAGCGAACAGGCAAAAAAAAAAGAAAAAGAAAGCGCCTTCCACCCTTTCTGAGACTGTGCAGAGAATTCGAGTAATGACTGACAGTGAGATTGAACTGGTGGTAGTTTGTGCAGCCAGTGAAATACCGTTAGATCCCGACAGATAGAAGACGAACAGGTCGAGCTGAATCAGCGTCGCTCGGTGGAGCTCCTGGCTCTTCATCTGCACAGAGTTCGGATCCTGACGGTTCAGTGCGACACCGAGAAGAGTTCGACAGGGCGGCTTGAGTTACTTTGAGACACCATAACGCACTTCAGCATGTCGGCAAGAGGCCGGACGCCCGAGACGAGCGATAAAAACAAGTAAGTATTTTATTATTATTTTTTTTTTAATTAATAAATAATGAGCCTTAAGTAGACCAACGGGGAGTGAGAATCTTCAGTAGCTGTTTTGTAAGAAGCTTATTAAGGCGAGCTACCTGTTTTTAGCGTTGTGTGTGTGTGTGTGTGTGTGTGAGAAAGAGATAACTGGTTAAGTCGTCGCCAGATTAAGACATTTGCTCTTTAATGTAGGTGTAACCTCTACCTACCTTCTTGCAGCATTTGAATAAAACACCTGTAGGCTGCGCTGAGTTTATAAATAGCACAAATATTAGGAAATAATAACGGTGCAATAACAAGCATTTTATCATATATGGTACCCTATATGACAGCTTCCCGCTTTTTGTTGTTGTCGTAAATGGCTTTGACGTTGTATAACACCGAAGTAGCTTGCAAAGTCGGGTCCATAAATATTCGGACACCGAGATAGTTATTCAACTTCGAGTCAACGATATAGAGATGTTGAAATGAACAGACTTACTGCTTCAACTTAAGGGGAATTTATCTGCGGTCCACGGTGTAGAAATGACAGTACTTTTATATGTCCTCCCCTCCACCTTTTGAGGGACCAAAAGTAATCGGACAAACTAAACATTAGTTTTCAGATATAAGATGCAGGCTCGATTGGATTAAATGTCAGGTGACTGACCTGGCCATTGCAGAACATTTCACGTTTTTTTGCCTTTTAAAATGCAATTTTGGCTCATTTTCTCTCTGCACTGTGAAGCACCATCTAATGGGTTTTGAAGAATTTGAATCTGATGCAGATAGTTGAGCCGTATACACTTCAGAATTCATCCTCCTGATTACGTCAGCAGTCACATCAATATCTCATAATATACTCATGCTATCTTTTTTGCTACTTGTTGATTTTTGTCTTATTTGCCCAAAGGATTTTGCTCCAGAACTGTTACTTTCAACATTGTCATTTATATCATATTAATTACCTTCTCTTTTACAATGTTTGACAATGTAGTATGAAATGTATTCCAACATACTAACTGTTAAGCAATCCAAATATAGTTACTCTCACTCTCATATAGTTACCGTGGCTCTGCTTTGTCTAAAACCTGTAAATGCCATGCAGCCGGGTAGGATCTTTTTTTATTTACCATCAAGAGTGCATTTAGACTTAGTTAAATATAATTGTAAAATGTTCAGTGTTCAGTGTTGCAAAGGTCCACCAAGGTTGTTAAGAGGCCTATTATTTTAGAATGCATTATATGTTAAACTCATTGCAAAATAACAAACACACTTGCATCTCCCAGGTAGTAGATGGGGCGTGTTTTATTTATTGATTGATTGATTGATTGATTTGTAAGTACAAAGTAAAAAGGGAATTTAAAACATTGCAAAAATAGTAATTATTTAATACCTGGTACCCCTATACACTACATGAAATAGACACAATTTAACATGCATTTCCTCTTTATTAAATGTCATGTGGCAGCACGGTGGTGTAGTGGTTAGCACTGTCACCTTGCACCTCTGGGTTCGAATCCCGGCCAGGCTCGATTCCCGTCTCTGTGTGCATGGAGTTTGCATGTTCTCCTCATGCTTGGTGGGTTTCCTCCTGGTACTCTGGTTTCCTCCCACAGTCCAAAGATATGCAGCTAATTAGGCTAGTTGGCATTCCCAAATTGCCCATAGTGTGTGAATGAGTGTGTGTATGTGTGTGCCCTGCGATGGATTGGCACCCTGTCCAGGGTGTACCCTGCCTCGTGCTCTAAGCCTTCTGGGATAGGCTCCAGGTCCCCGCGACCCTGAATACAGGATAAAGCGGTATAGAAGATGAGGGAGTAAATGTCATGTGAACTATCTGTGTATTCCCTATGTGTGTTTTATTAATGACCCAGGCCCTTAGGCAGCGATGCCGTCCGCTGATTTATAAGGGGACAATGGAACAATTGGAATTTCTACACAAAGACGTTACATCTGACAGGACCTAACAACTAACATATTCTTTAATGTATTATCTTTATTATTTTATATTTAGATAGATTATCTCATAAGATTGCTCTACTGTGCACAATGTTATCACTTTTAAGTCTAAAACATGTATTACATTTGTGGTCAGAAGTTTACCCATACTCATCTTGAACATGAATTGTATGTCAATACTGTGCTATCAATGATCTGGCCTTTTTTTGGGGGGAAGAGTGACTATACAACATCTTTAATAGAAGAAAACCCCAAAATATGGAGCACAAGTTTAGACTTTTGGGGGGGTTATGATATTAACACAAAATTATAGATACAAAAAAACAACATCCCCTTTTAAATTATTGATGCAGTGGTGCTGAAAGCCCCCAAAATGTCTCATAATTTGCCAACTTCAAGGTCTCTCAACTTCCTGTTAGTGATGGTTAACTCCAGCATGCAGTAGCATGTCTGTTCCAACATAAAAAGGATTTGTTTGATAGGACTCATTGGATTGACCAACACAGTACAAAATGAAAAATTCCAAGAAGCTCAAGTCGGGAATGTCTCTCAGAGCCATTTTTAAACACTTGCAGATTCTAAAACCAAATAATTGTACATAAGTACAAGTTATTGGGAGGTGGACCCACTTTGCAAAGTCTGAAAGAAGATTCAAACTGTCACCTTCCACTGAGGGGACCACTGGTCAGAAACACATTAAAAGGAACCGGAACAGGAACAGGAACCATCGAAGCACAGGCCTGCTGTGGAATGAAAGGCTGCCATCCAAGAAATAAAATGCTGCTCCAAAATCAACACCTTCAGGGTTAACTAAAATTTGCAGCTGACCAAAAAGTTTGCAGCTGGACAAATAGAAAGCCTTCTGGAGGAAAGTTGACCAGAGGTATGCTTGGAGCAGTAAAGGTGAGGCATTTAACCTCAACAACACTGTACCAAATGTTAGGTAACATCATTCTTTTTGGCTGTTTTGCTGCCAATGGAACTGTTGCATTGCACAACGTGGATTGAATCGTGAAGAAATGGGATTCATCACTCATATTGGACATGTTTCTGGGTAGATACAAATAAACGTTCTGTTTCACTGAACCCAGAGTAGGACGGTGGTCTTATATTCATTTATTTATTTTTAGGAATGTAGTGTGACTTCAGAGAAAAGACTAATCTAAAGAGTGAAATTTTAAAAAAAGACAAAAGCAATTTTAAAGTTGCAACCCTATCGAAAGCTTGTGGACCAGGCTTAAAATTTCAGTCTATGCCAAGAAAATCAACAAATTAATTTAACACTGGGAACGAGAATACTACCAGAAGCTTATTGATGGCTAAAAAAACAACTGCAAAAGGGACATGTTCTATGTTTATTATCTTGCTTATTTGTGGTTTACACTGAGACAGGTAGACAGGTTTTTGTCATACTCAGGCATATAAAAAATGCATTCATTTCCATTAGATTATCCAAACTGAGCACCAACTCCTGAAAAGTGAATATCATGAAGACCTGGTACTAAATATGCAAACATATGTAGAGTTGAATCAGATGAGCAAAACCGATTCTGTTTACACAGCTACTATGTCCAGTATAGAGAATATAATGAAGAGCTTCAGCCAAATATAATCACAGAGTCACAGACACTTCACACAAACTCATTGTTATCTGTAATCTGTTATCACTTTTTTCATTGTAAATCTGTTCACCTCATCTTTATCACATTTTATCTCCTTCTCTACTCCACTGTTTACACCACAGTTTTTAGTGTTTTCATTCATGACTAGGTGAAGAACTTGCCAGTGATTGATTGGTAGTGGAAAAACCAGATGTTTAGAGGCTTTGATCATACTCTTAAAATTGATCTAGATAAGCTACTTTCCTCATGCTTTCTAGTATGAATCATTTAGATAGAGAGGTAACTTTGTATAGTATTTTTCCTCACTTGTTCATCTGGTTTCTGGCAGTTATCTAGATTATACACTACAATGAAACTATCAGAAATGGCAGATTAAATGCACACAACAAGGTGTGCCAAACTTCCTGGTTTGCTTATGCAAGCAGTTTTACTGGCTCAGGTATTATGAATAGGAGTTCCAGGACCGTTTGTCAGAAGGAAGAAAACAGAATTAACTCAGACTTGATGGGAAATGACCTTCAGAAAGAATATACACATTTCTAACTTCACAATATTTATGTGTGAGACCAGTCCTGTTACTTATCTGAATGAAGAGTTTTGGAGTGGGGGTGAGAGCATGATTGAGCAACAAGAAGAAGTGGAAACTGAAGTGAAACTGCATAACCAAAAATACAGTAAGCCTTTTTCCAGGTTTTCATAGTCAGCATAACAATGCAAAACAATACTGTTTTTTTACATTAGTAAAATAATTTTTAGTACCTGCATCGCCAAAGTCAAGCCTGTCAACAAAATACCCTAACAATTATGTGTTTGCTTGTCACTAACATGAGCTAAGTTAAATACCTAACTTGTCCCAGTGTATTTTCTGTCTGGGCATCATGCCATGCAAAAGTTTACTTCAGTTTCTGTTTTTCATACCATAAAAAGGAAAAGCAGTAACTCACTTTGTGACACCACTAAAGGACGGCTGTATATAAAACCATGATTCTGTTAATTGGCTCTGTTACTGTGGTTATTGCTGGGGTAAAAGCATCATTCCAGTGTGCCTGGTGTCTGGTGTATAAAAATGACTTGCAAGGGGACTTGCAATGGTCGAACACTTTGCTTACCGCAAGTCTAAGACTAGGATTTTCCCTTGGGTCCAGTGTGATGGCTTGCGCTCACCTAAAGTAGCAACGTGAACAGTTGGTTTCATGGTTCTGTAACCTGTACCCTCCTTTTGCAGGGTCTCTTTGGAAACAGGCTCAAAAAAGGACCTCAGACATACAAGGTAGATTCCACTGAGTGCTTTTTATTTGCTAATGAGAAATGACACTGCGTGCAAACCAAGTTAGCAGAGAGTCACACCATATCATATATGTGTCTTACTTTTTGGTATAAGGTATCAGTCAGCTCCCTTACAGAGGGATTAGTATCTTTGGAATTGAGGGATTGCTTTAATGCTAGAAGTAAATGGCAAACATATTTTCACTGCTGTATTCTTACTATGGTGTAATCCATGCCTCTGCTTTCAACACCTCTGCAGTGCATTTATGGGCATGAGGTTTTTTTTGTTGTTGTTGTTGTTGTAACCACCAGAATGGCTGCATCTGACCTAAACTCAAGCTAAGGCCAACTTAGATCACCCTTACAGCTATCAGTACAATCTTTGTTTTGAACCATGTGGGATTCTATCATATCGACCTTGTGCAAAAGACTAGTATTGACTATTAGTACTCACTATTAGTACTGACTTTTAATACTGACAGTTAATACTGATCAATAGTACTGAGCATTAATACTGACCCTTTGTACTGACTTAGTGTTGTGACCCTTAGTACTGACTGTCACCACTAACTGTTACTATTGACGATTAGTACTGACTATTAGTACTGACCCTTAGTACTGACTATTAGTACTGATCGTTAATATATCACATTAGTATTGACCATTAATACCGACCATTAGTATTGAGCAGTACTTACCATTAATACTGACCATTAGAACTGACTATTATTACTGATCATTTAAACTGACCATTAGTTGACATAACTCAGGTTAGCAAATGAGTGTGTAGTGAGTATGTACTGTATGAGAACATTTGAAACCTGTATTCCCACGCACATACATTCCTAGACAGTCTGCATCCTTGGGCCCCTATAACCCATATTGATCCTTCATATGCCCCTATTTCCTGTAAGCTGGACCTCATTATGAGTTTAAATTAGTTGTAATACAACTGTAAATGGAAATAATTTTTCCTAATTGTATGTGCTTGTGTGTGTCTTATTAATTTTAAGAGAGACTATAAATGTACTGTAAGCGGGTAAAAACGAGGCCTACTCTTAAAGAAATAACTAAATATCATATTGCTGTAAACACTTTAAAATGGCAAAATTACACTTGCTGTTTAATCTGTGTGTTACACATGATTAATATGATGTTAATATGATGTTATGTAATGTAATATATTACATTAATGGAAGTCTTAATGTGCTTGCTTATGGCCTAGGTATTCATTAAAATATCTAACAAAATACACCCTCAAATGCAAAGGAAGGATGAGAAAGGAGGAGAATTTTCACTCTACAGTATGGAATAAAACAAATGGCCCAGTAAATAAACTTCATACTCATGTTTCCTGGTATTTACTCCAGTATTTATTAATGAAGAGAAAATGACCTTGACTATCCAATTGGTGGTCTTTATTTCACAGAGGGGAAAAAACCCTGCTGCTGGTGGTTATAAACAGGAATGACCTGAGAAAGAACTTTAACAAGTCGGTGCAAGTAACTGTCTAAATGTGGGGCTTGTAAAAGTGTATTCACAATGCACTGAAAGATGTAGGTGTGATTTTGCAGGTGTTAGATAAAAAAAATTGATAAGTTTATTTAAGTTTATGTAAGTTCCACACACACATTTTAGTAAAAAAAGATGAATTTGTACAGAAGATAATCCAAATTGTTTACATTTATTAAGACTGACTTCATCCCTTCTGGTGACAGTTAATGAAATCTGATGTTGTATTAAAAAACGTATTACATGACACATCTGTCTACATGATAACTAATGTTAGGCTAACAATTAGTATGTCTTAATTATATTTTTCAAACACCCTACCTGTTTGGACCACCACCAGCATTTCATTGGTCAATCACTTTAACATATTTTTTTGCGGATACATGTTAAAAGCTTGGAATTTTATTTATACTTAGATGTACCTATAAAATTATTAAGTATAATGTTTGTACATTTACTTATCATAATTGAGTATGTGCATTTTTTTTTTTTTACATTATAAGCAGACAGTTGCATGTGGCAGCATGACCCAGGACCAGTGAAGTATGTTTATCTGGTTTTAGAAGCAAGCAAGGCCATGCTAGCCCACATTATGACTGAGGAGGCCAAGTAGAGCAAGAACCTGCCATGCTAAGTGTTAGAGCTGCATGCTCTCTTTGTGATGAGATGTAGTGTGTTGACTTTTTTAGAACAACATTTCACAATGCAAGTACAGAAATATTCCAGCACCATGTTGCTATTAAACATAATATTGGATAGTAAGTCTGGTTAAGTCAAGGATCCACAAAAGGGTTATTATGGGTCTTTCCTGAATGAAGTCAAGGCACTACTGTGCTGCAGTTATTCGAGCCCAAACTCACTAGTGTGTAAGTTTCCTAATGCAGCAGTCTGCCTGTAACCTATCCTGTCCTGAAATACAACACTTAATGCTAATGCTAATACTAACATCAACACCGGTTTCACGCATGGCTCACGCATGTGTAGTACTAGTGAAAGTTCACGTAACCAGTCAAAGTGATAAATGATCCCATGGAACAGGATGAGTGTTTTACATGACAGTCTTTGCTAAGTGCTATGTACTAAAGTTCACCTGCTCCAGCACGTCTCGTGTTCACTGTTACATGCTGAACACTGCATCCTTGCTGCAGACTGTATAAATGCAACCATCCTGAAATGCTAATCAGGCTCCATCATGTGATATGGTGTTAGGAACAGTCAACATTCCATATTAATCATTCTCTCAGACTTTGTGTGCATTACAGTGTTGCAATCCTTATGACTTGTGACTTGCTTGCCTTTTTCAAAGACCCGGAGCCGCTTAAAGCTTTGCTCCTCTGGTTTCGAAAGGTCCATTTTTAATCAGGGCTGATATTGATCAAGCCCATGGTCTGACTCATACGTTACACAACAATACTTACCTGGTATTTATTTTAATGTATGTTGGAGTTTGGAGTAATGTTTTTATCACTTAATTGTTATTTTAGCCTTAAAAATCACGAGACGCTAGTGAGAAGTTGAACATCTGTTAGTGTATTTACGCTGTCTTGCTTCCTGTCTATATTCCACCGAGAACCAGTAAAGTTCAGCTATAAGTTTAGCATGAAACCAGAACAAACAAACAAAAAAAGATATTGAAGTCACACTGGACTTTTGTTTGTATCTTCTAGGATGAATGTTATCCACTTGGAGACCAAGAGGTTAAAAAGTTTACCCATCATAAACATACCCAGATAATAAAAGCAGCATGAATGTGAAAAATCCTCCAGAAGCATCTGTTACCGCTGCATTCAAATTGTGACATTGTTTTAACATGAGATTAGGGCTGCATGATAAAAAAAAAAAAAAATCACATTATGATTATTTTGACACATTGCGATTGTGATTTAAACCACGACATTTAGCTATTGAATGTGCCATTTCGTAACATATTCATCTAGGCTAATACCAAATATTTGAAAAAATTACATAAATTCTTGACTATGTAGATATTACCTGTGATATATTGCAGTCTTTTGCGATTAACTAATTGGACAGGTCCCTATTGTGATTTTGATTTTCATATGACTGATTGTGCAGCACTACCAAGAAATTATGAAAATATTGCAAAACGTCTATCAGTTAAACTACACTGTAAATCGGCATGCACATTGTCCGAGTTGAAGCTGTAAATTCAGGTGTATTTAGTAGCAGCATATGTACAGTATTCCCAGTGTTCTACATTTGGAGCTAAGAGTGCATCATTCACAAGCTGCCATACACTTTACACACTGCATGTGTAGGAAACTTGATATTGACCTGCTCTGAGCTTGGATTATTTTTGGCCCTCATAGAGCTTCCACTGTGATTAAAGGTTCTTCTTGGAACCATTTCCAAACTGCTAGTAGTAGTAGTTTTTGTAGATTGAGAAACTTTTTAGGAATATTTCTTTTTTTAGGATTGTTCAGATAAAGGGCAGATGTGATATGGGAAGAGAGTGTGCGGTTCTGACTTCCGACACAGTTAATAGCCACAAACAGACTGCAAAACTCAGATTCTTTTTGGGCTATAGTGTGAAATAATTATAGCAATAACTCTTTTGTGCTTCATATTATTCTATTAGACAGTTAAACATGAATTCCTAAGGTTTTTACAGGATCGGTATGCCACAGGATTTAACAAATAAGTCACTGTTTTACTCTCATGACTTGCAGGTCAGAGCTGGCAGTCGGATATGGAGCTTATGAGACAAACAAAGATCAGTGTTGTTTAGAATGGGAGTGTACTGGACACAGCATGGTGCTAAGTGATATGTTTAAGAGAAGCACAAGTAGAGATTATGATTAGGAAATACAGTGAAAGGAAAGGAAAGGGATTTTGACAATTTACCGAAAGTAAATAAAAAACAGAACTGTGTACTGCAACTGCAACGTGTGAATTTTTACAGCCTTAATGAGGGTGTGCTTGGCAGGCCTGTGTTTTTTACACTTAACAAACCAGTCAGAATACAGAACAGTCAATATAAATTTACTAAATTTACAGCTGCAGAGTGCTGAATTGAAAGCCATTGTATCTTGATGTGTGTCGCTGTCAGGGTGTGTCCATCCACATGTCTTATGCATTTTAGCTTTCTGATTTTTTTCTGTCTGTATGTACACACATGTAGGAAATCCTAGAGGTTATCATGCTTCATTGTGTGTGGTTTTGTTTTTAGATGAGTAAGTGTGTTGTGTTAAGGTTGTCAAATCCAATATTAGTGGCTCACTTTAAGAAAATGGACAATTAATATTAATAATACATGCAATGAGTGATATTTTGATCATGGAAGTTTGTGAGATCATATATGGTGAGGAGGGCAGATAGAGCCTTCCTCAGATTGTCTTACTGAAGTTGGCTGGATTCACGTGTCACATAGGGGCAGGCATCATCCTTGCTAGTTGGCAGTTGTTGTATGATAGGGGAGAGCTGGCTGGTGGGAGAGAATTGCCTGGTGACCAAATTGGGGAGAAAATGGTGTTGGTGGTGTGGATACCAGCTGTTAGAGACTATTTATAAAGGTTCCCTGATTTTATTTTAGTTGCTCGTGCATATTACATACTGTATATATGACATAAATGATTATGTTAAATATTCTGACAATACTTTTGTTACATTCAGTAGGTCCTTATGGCTAAGAGAATTTCTTTTTTATGTATAAGGATATGATTTTTTTTGTGTGTAACAATAACGATAATAAAGCTTCTGCTTTCTCTTGAAGGGTGTCAATAAGTTTGTGGTTGACTATGTATATTGTATGTGTTATTCTTAATGTGTGTCTATATAGCAAAGAAATACATAGGTTAACAGAAAACTCCATTTCCCAAAGCACACGTGGCCTGCAGACAGGCTAGAATCCACACCACCTCAGTCTACCAGCACGGTCACTATCACAGGAGTTCTAATCACACACACACACACGCACACACACACCTGTTTCCAGTCTGCCTCGGCAACTATATAAATGGACTCCAATGTGAAACATATTAGTAAAGGGTAAAGGGTCATTGTGTCTGTACCAAGCCTTTATTCTGGTTACAAGTTCGTCTGTTGTTTTAGACTTTTCTTTGGCCCTAGTTTGTTGGTATCAGTTTGCACGTGCATCTTTTCCAGCATATGAATATCACTATAGTACAGTTGCAGTCAAAAATACCAAGACAACATATGCCATGTATTTTAGTTCCCCCTGTGCACAAAATAGGTGATTTTTAGGTGACTAACTAGTTCGAGTCTATATGACCAAAGAGTTGTGCTAATTTAAATATGGTGGCAAGACTTTTTTAACTTTCTGAAGCTAGGGTGCTGACCTCTGCACAAAAATGGCAAAAACTACGGAATTCTTAAGAGAACTGTGAACTTCTGGGGCACATTTCTGTACATGATCTTTAGGAAGCAACCTAGCAGGCATGGGGTGAGCAAGTGTACATGAGATGTCTTTCTCCATGGCCATGGCCAGCTGGATCCAGCAGCTTTTGATGAATGAAGAACGTCGTACTGTATTTTGATTGTTGTAAAAATTATTCTTAAAATCTTGATTGTCATTATTTAAAAAACAAACAAACAAAAAAGTCATTAAATCATTGAATTTCATTTTTCGCAATACTTTCTCCAACACTGTGCATGTGTCAGTTTGTATACAGTATGTGCAAGTTTTGGCTACTTGACTGGAATGTGATCATATGTAGAGATCTGTTATATTGTGTTAGTATGGGTTCATCTGTGTCTATTGAGAAACAGAATATCCTTTCATATCCTGATAAATAATGAAATGTGTATGTAAGTTTTGACCCTAGCATACAGTAAATACTACCTTTGAGAGGAAGAGAGGGGGTCTGCATTAAATTTCCTTTTAATCACACACACACACACACACACACACACACACACACACACACACAAATAATTGTATATCTAATTTCCTCTCTTTTTCTGCATCTGTTTCTCTGCAGGGTGGATGATGAGGCTGTAGTGGACAGAGGGGCTTCATATGTCAAACACTGTGACAAGGAGGCAGTTGAGAGTATGACATCCACACATGCACACGAACGCACATACACTCTTATATGTTCTATCTTACAGTTTGCAATCTGTAGTTGTTTCCTTGTTTTTCTTTTTATTCAACCTTTTCAGTGATGTTCACTGTTGATGTGGTTATGACTCGTACATTAGCCTTAGAAAGGATTAGGAGCAATAAAGATAAGAGGTACGTAGATGTCAGACACTAGAGACATGTAAAGACATTTATTATTATTATAATCCCAAGTGCACAGACAAATGTACTATGTTAGTGTTACATTTGGTATGTGTGCAGTGTTTCAGGAATAGATCCAACTGTGTTTGTTGAGGCTATTTATAGAAAATCCACTAACCACAGTACACACATTTAAACATTAGTCATTGTGGGCAGATCAGTTCTTTCAAACCTTTGCTGTTTTCATATGGCATTTAATTTTTTTTCACCTGTGCATTTGACAAACACGCAGAGTTTGAAAGAAATACATGTCAGTTGTAATCATTATGTAATGTAATTTCTGTTAGTCATACTTTAATAAAACAGAATGTCTAGTAAATTTTGGTAGTATAATCTTAGAGTTGGAACACTTTTATGAGCCTTATTCGTATTCTGTATTGAAAAAATTATAGATGCAAAACTAAATACAACGAAGCATAAATCCACCCAAGGAGTGTATTAGGTACACAATGTCAAGTTTTTCAATTCATAAGGCAAGTTTTACACATATTATCGCATGAAAAATACCCACACAGTTTCTTATGTTGTCATATTTGTAAGTAAAACAAAAGTGACACAATCATAGCGAGTTCAGCATGTAATTCATTCTAAGTAATATTGGCATATAAACAATTTTGATAACTAGTATAAACAAATCACAGCCAATGGTTTTGACTGGATGGCTGCAGCTTTGCTAGTAATGCGCTCAGGAGCTGCCTGTGAATTTCCTTAGAAGATACACATCAAAACATTTCTTAGTAGTTATGAATGAATGCATTTCGAGCCTTTTACTTGAATATTCCATTGCCAGTTCAACATGTTGGGTTTTATTGTAGAAATCTCTGTCTAGACCTGCCTAAGGTTTTTTGACTGATTTTTAGATAAGCTTAAGATTTTTCAGTCTTAAAATAGAACACACAGTTGTACACAGAGGTGGGTAGAGTAGCAAAAATTGTACTCAAGTAAGAGTAGCTGTACTTTAAAATAATATTACTCAAGTAGAATAAAAAGTAGGCATCCAAAATATTACTCAAGTAAGAGTAAAAAAGTATTTGGTGAAAAGATACTCAAGTACTGAGTAACTGTTCTATTGTAATGTCTGATTTTTGTTTTTTAGAACAAAATGATAAAATAATTTACAAATTCTGACATTTCCAAATAATAAAATTAATGCGATAAATAAAAAATAAAAAATAAAACTAAATATCTTTACAAAATAGCAAATTAAGGAACAAGAAACACAAATTTCCTAATCTCCCTTTTTTCACAACATAAAGCTTTTGAAACAAATGCCTACTGTAGGTAACATATGTATGTTTGAACAGTGTAAACTATTTTCAGTGTCAGATATGTTGTATATTCAGTTGCCCTGCAAATGGCTCAGCAGATAGAAAATAACATTAGAACATATATACAAGAGGTTTTACTTTACCATAAACTGTGTCCAGTAGAACAAATGTAAGAAACTTATATATTTTTTTAGCCTCTAGCTTATTTGCTAATTATATATGTTGACATTGCAACATTAAATAAAACAGCTAAATTAACCGCAAAATGTTCTCTGGCAAAAACAAAGAATATCTAATGTGTAGAATAAATGGTTAGAAAAGTAACGGAAGCTGAATGTAGCGAAGTAAGAGTAGCGTTTCTTCTTCGCAAATCTACTCAAGTAAAAGTAAAAAGTATGGTGCAGTAAAACTCCTCATTGAAGCTGATTTTTTTCAAAAAGTTACATGAAAAAAACCACATGGGGTTAGATCTAGACTTCTTGAATTCATGTGGTCCGCATCGTTCCAGCCGACATCCTGGAATTCTGAAAATCCTCGTCTAACCTCACACACAGTAGGAGCAAAATGGGTTGGTGCACTAGTGATACTACAAGTTCTATAGCCATTAAATATTCTTTAGTTAATTTTCATCCACCCTGCATACAGTATATACACTATATTGCCAAAAGTATTCACTTACCCATCCAAATCATTGAATTCAGGTGTTCCAATCACTTCCATGGTTACAGGTGTATGAAGCACCTAGACTTCTACAACATTTGTGAAAGATGGGTCGCTCTCAGGAGCTCAGTGAATTCCAGCGTCGTACGGTGATAGGATGCCACCTGTGCAATAAGTCTGGTCGTGAAATTTCCTCGATACTAAATATTCCACAGTCATCTGTTAGTGGAATTACAACAAAGTGGAAGCGTTTGGGAATGACATCAACTCAGCCACAGAGTGGTAGGCCAGATTAAATCACAGAGCAGGATCAGCGAATGCACATAGGTCTCCAACTTTCTGCAGAGGTAATTGCTACAGATCTCCAAACTTCATGTGGCCTTCAGATTAGCTCAAGAACAGTGCATAGAGCTTCTAGAATTTCATGCTCCCAACTTTGTGGGAACAGTTTGGGGATGACCTCCATTACTGCGTACCAGTGCACAAAACCAAGACTTGCTCGTTTTTCAAGTCAAAATTTATAACAAATTTTTGCTTGTCTTGCGGAACACTCGCAAACCGGGTTACTCGCAATCCGAGGTTCCACTGTATAGTACCGTTTTCTGGCTTCCCTTGATAAGAAAAGAAGATTAATCAGGTGAGGCTGTTGTCATTCCTCCAACAAACAGTGAAGCCAGACTTACTGGATTCAAACTTTTAGTGAGAAAAATGATGTCCCCACAGACTGTATAGCTGGTAGACAACTTAAAAGACCGGGCATAATATTGGTTATGTGGTGTGAAGAGGCATTATGATGTGTTTATGAAAGCCAGCTCATCATAGCAAATATAAAGTAAATAACATCAGCAAGTATACATTCCGGTACAGCTCATTCAATTCTTTAGATTTAATTCTTAGAATTATTCTATTTAAACTGGATAAAACAATAAGTAAATTGATACCAAATTAATAAATAACTATTTAATTTAATTTAAAAAATGTCAATACTTTTTTCATGGACGTAGAAATTGTCCCGAGCCTATAGCGATGTCAATAAAAGAAAATAGACATATTTATAAATATGTACAATTGCAAGGTGGGAACAGTCTCTTTGTCATATCTTTCTTTTATTATTCTTATTATTTTTTTATTTTCTTTTATTGATCGCCCACATTATTACAGGTGATCGTAGAAATAGTAAAAAAAAAGTCAATGTGGACACTTCTCGCCTTCCATTTCTTCATACAAAGTTCAATTATAAAATGGTTCGATTTTAAAAGATATTTGCTCAGAATATATGTAATTCTTCTCTAATTGTCTATCAAGAAATCTATCCCATTCTTCAGTTGTTCACCATAACAATTTCCATATTTTGTTCTTGATTCAATACCATTAATCGTGACTAATCACATGAAGAACAAGCAGAAAAAGTTATATGTTTGAGTTCTTTTTGGAGTAGCAACAACTCACATGGTGTCAAATTGACACTGGACGTTGCGGGTATGTCCTGTCTATGTTTTTAGATGTCTATGAGTAGTGCTAAACTTCAGCCGTTGTATCGATCAGTGACTCTTATATTGCTTATTGTGGCTTGCTTGTTTGGATTAGCTGCATATGTTAATAATTTATAGTGGTCATTTTATTGTGACTGCCCAGGCAAGAATGGAAAGAATGTGTTTGTCAAGTTTATATAACAAAGTTTATATAACAAAGATAAGAATGTAAATTAAACGTTTCCTAATCTACTTTGGAATGAGCACTAGCGTGGCATGAATAATTTTTTTGAGGAAGCCAACTGAGACGATCTGTATGCCCTTTTTTTTTTAATTTATCACTGTGTGTCGCTTAAACAATGAAATGTAACCAGATGATCTTTTAGAGTACCCCGTATGATTTTAGACAAAACT
>JAOVVA010236604.1:0-19676 GCA_028565275.1 Leiocassis micropogon | reverse complement strand
CCTATTATTTTCTTGTGCCTTAATTTCTAATCTTTGGCAATACAAATGTAAATAGTAGTCATGCCAATAAAGCACCTTTCAATCCTGTATCTTGAATCTTGAGGTAGAGAGAGAGAGAGAGAGAGAGAGAGAGAGAGAGAGGAGAAAGGACAGACAGATAAAAGGAGTGTGTGTGGCAGTATCAGAGAGATGTTGGTAAG
This sequence comes from Leiocassis micropogon, assembly GCA_028565275.1. Taxonomy (NCBI): domain Eukaryota; kingdom Metazoa; phylum Chordata; class Actinopteri; order Siluriformes; family Bagridae; genus Leiocassis; species Leiocassis micropogon. Next base: position 19,476 of record JAOVVA010236604.1, on the reverse strand, counting down.
AGACTGATCTGTATATCTGCTCTCAGAGTCGCTGTGTTTCTGTGTTTCGTCCTTTAAAGCCCAGGACACTCGCTCACTATTTCTCTCTCTCTCTGTCATTCTTTCTTTCTTTCTTATGATTGTCTTTCTGTTTCTCTATCCCTCTCTTTTTTCTTTTTCTTCTTTACAAACACTGCTTTTTTCGTAATTTTTGTTTTTTCTTTCTTTCACTCTATCCCTTTCTTATAGTTGTCTTTATGTTTCTGTCTCGCTCTCTCTCTCTCTTCTTTGTTGCAAACAAAAGAATGAATCTGTTTCTTTTGTTCCCCTCCTTCTGTTCCTTAGTCTCTCTCTTTTTTCTTTTGTTTGTGACCTCACGGACTTTCTTTTCTTTGTCTCTCTCTTGATCTCTTTCTTTCTCTTTTCATTGTCTTTCTCCTAACACACAGAAAAGGAAGAAAAATAAAATGAAAGAGAGAAAAGAAAGAAAGGCTGTTTGCCCTGACCCTGTCTGCTGCAGTGCATTGTGGGATTTCATGCTTCATGGCCATGAGTACGAACTGCTCTGCCTGCACCCAAAAAAATAAGAAAATGTGTTCTATAGTGAAACACACACACACACACACACACACACACACACAGAGTTGAGTGGTATCTTTTAGGCTGTGATTAATGTTGCGCTTCATCAGCAGCTCTAAATGACTGAGTCTCACTGAGTCTCACTAAACACACGTCCCAAATATAACCTGACTAAACTGTGATATTAATCCAAGGGCAAACACACACACTCACACACACACACACACACACACACACACACACACACTCACACACATACTCTCACACACACACACACACAGCGGGAGGGAAATAAACTGCAGCGAGAGCTTTATTGACGTTTAAGAAATGAGTCGTGTTCGTTAATCAGAATGTGTTACTGACTCGACCTGATTTACACCCTGTGTATGTGTGTGTGTGTGTGTGTCAGTACGTTGTACTGTATGTCTACACTGGACAGAAACCTGCACAGGGTCCTGATGATCGTCCACTTGCCGTCACTGGTCTTTCTGTCCGTATGACATCATAAACCAGCGGCAGCACAGAGCCCCTGTGTCTGTCTGTCTCTCTGTCTCTGCCTCTCTCTTTTAAAGCTGCTTTATTGGCATGACAACTATTAAATCTCTGTGTGTATCTGGGTCTCTCTCTCTCTCTATCTCTCTCTCTCTCTTTCTCATTGTCAAAGTTCAAAGGTTGCTTTATTGGCTTGACAAATATATATTTTTTCTCTCTCTCTGTGTCTCACTTACTCTACCTCTTTCTTTTTCTCTGTGTTTCTGTCTCTATGTTCTCTTACTCTCTTTGCAGAAACGGAGAGAAAAGCTATCTATAGTGTCATGCATATTGTTTCTATACACACTCGGCTTGACACCGGCGAGAAACAAAGTGCATCAGAGTAGAGTCGAGTCGATGCCGTGACGCCGCTGCAAACCGGGTACAAGCCGGCGCAGTGATTCAGCAAAGCAGACGTCGAAGAGGCGCGGTACAAACCTGGGCTCTGAGTCACGCGCTGCAGGACAGCCGGAGATACCCGAGCTATACGTACACATCTGGTAATAACGACAGTAACACAAATAATCATTAGAGAGTTCGGATTTCAAGCAGCCGATCAGAAGCAGGAAGTGAAGGCTTGTTTAGGGGAATAATCACATGTTCAGAAGAACAAGCCACAGTTTGGTCGTTATTTACTCCAGTGAAGCAATCAGACGCTGTGTTCCTGACTCGTGTACCAATCAGACGCTGTGTCCCTGACTTGCTGACCAATCAGAGGCTGTTTTGCTAACTTGTTGTTTACTCAGACGCTATGTTCCTAACTTGCTGACCAATCAGATGCTTTGTTTCTGACTCGTAAAGCCATCAGACACTGTGTTCCTGACTTGTTATCCAATCAAACGCTGAGTTCCTGACTCATGGACCAATTAGACGGTGTGTTTCTGACTTGTCAACCAATTAGATGCTGTGTTCCCGACTTGATGACCAATCAGACGCTTTGATCCTGACTCATGAACTAATCAGAAGCCGTGTTTCTGACTTGTCGACAAACTGTGTTCTTGACTTATTGACCAATCAGACGCTTTTTGTTCCTGAATTGACCAAACAAATGGATGTTGATATTTTTGTCAGTTTATTGTCTTTATTGTCTTTATTGTCAGTAAGCGCTTGCATTTTGGTCAGTTTCATATTAGAATGTAAGTCATGCCAAAAATATTGTACTATTACGGTTATTATCTTATAACCTTTTTTTTTTACATTTTAAAAACAATTCCAAACAAAATTTTAGTAAATGATTTAGAAATAAAAAAAGTAAGATAATAAAATGTGCATCTCTATATCATAATTCTTTCATGATTCATTAAACAGTATTGTTTTGCGGTGGCCGGGACAAGCCACGCCCACCAGTAATAAACATCAGCGCCTTCTTGTTCTTGTAACTCGCAACTGTCTTGTTAGCATAAAATCTGAGTTAGAATCGCTATGAATATCGACTAATGATAAAAGTAGTACTAGGCTAGTAATGATCTGTTAGAAATCACAAGCGAAGGCTAGTTCCTGCTTGAAAAAAAAATACACACGGTGAATCAATAACTGTGGAAAATGTTAGCTAGTTAAGTGGAACGGAGTTACTTTTTTAATGAAATCCTTTAAAAATGTCATTAAAGTGTTCTGAGAGTTACCTTTCGAATCTTCACTAAACCCTTTTGCTACTGTAGGTTCTGCTAATACACCGACTAGCATGCTGCAGTCATCGCGTGGTGTGACTAGCGCCATTTTCAGAACTTTTCCATGTTTACCAACCAGTTTTACCCCAGACTAAGCTGAAATAGTGTATTTTATTCAGTGAGTAGACATTGTGTGTGTGTGTGTGTGTGTGTGTGTTGTGTTGTGTAGTAGTAGCAGTAGTAGGTTCCCTCATACGGAGATAGAATTGCAGAAGGCCGTCAGATACAATATTCACCCTTGTGTTCATATCTATGCATGGAAGAAATAAATGAGAGACTGTAAGAGCGTGTGTGTGTGTGTGTGTGTGTGTGTGTGTGTGTGTTGCGAGAGAGAGAGATTCAGAGGCAGAGACTGGAGATAAAGCGGTAGTATTTTAGTCTATTGCACCCCTGGGGCATACCTCTATACACACACACACACACACACACACACACACAAAAGAAAACTTACACTCAACATTCCACTTAACAGTACACTTCTCTGAGAAGTAGTGGATCTTATATGTATGATCTTTTAGTTACACAATTGTGGGCGGGGCATACGCTCTGGCTCTAGAGACATTAGCCAATCAGGACACAGGTGCTAAGTTTCACCCGCTGCGTGGGGTAGAGGAGAGCGGAGATTAGAGCAGCAATAAATCTGCAAGAACCTGATCAGGATGATGATGATGATGGCTTTAGATCGGATCCCATGAGTAAGAATACCGCGTTCCGACTAACACCCCTGTGGGTGAATGGCGGTGGAGCTGGAGGAGTGTGGAGCAGAGAGGGCAGGACGCGGGCGGGACAGGACGCGGGCACTCTCAGTCCTCTCACGCTGTTTACTTTAGACAAATACACACTCCAGTCTGCCGTACTGTACTCTCATACCACACACACACACACACACACACACACACACACACACACACACACATTTAACTCGAACCCCTCTGGATCTGATGTACTAATAAACTTCGTTCAAGGTCACCGATAAGAGGTGCAATAAATATTACTTTCAACTAAAGTCAACATTCCACATCCCCTGTGCAGCTCGCTGAGACACACACACACACACACACACACACAGACCTGAATACTAAGCCTAATTCAAGTGTGTAACTGCTGCAGTGAATCTCCTTCACCAGAACACACACACACACACCTACAGACCAACACACACACATTTAATTGTGTAACAGCTGAAGTACACATCCTTCTCCATGTGTACACACACACACACACACACACCACACCACACACACACACACACACACCACACCACACACACACACACACACACACACACACACTCACACAAAATCATAAACATACACACACAAACATACACAATCAAACACTAACACACACACAAACATACACACAAACATCAACAAACATACACACATATACACACACACACACACAAACATGAACAAACAGACAAACACACACACACAAACAAACAAACATACACACACACAAAAACATACACATCTATATACTGCTAATATGCAAACAGTCTCACAAACACACACACACATTTACACAAAAAACATTTAAATGCATAATAGCTGAAGTGTACATTTTTCCCCAACACACACATACACAATTCTCACACACATAAACAAACAAACACACACACACCTGCAGATGTACAGTACACATACACTATAATTAATTATTTATTACATCACTTCTTCTTTGTTGTCTATAATGTTTGTTTTTTCTAAAATAATTCCAAAATGTTGTAAACGTGTTGAAAATAAAACTGAAGTGTTAAAGATCACGTCCCTGTTCACCTACTTCACTGTACAATGACTCTCTTCGACACTCATCCTCTTTACATCACACTGTCTCCTCCTGATTCTCACAGTGTACAGTGTGATTCGGACTAATTAGCAGAAATCCTGCCTTTGGTCTGACTCTCAGTTCCTTTCTGTAATCACTGCGCATCACTGCTAATTAAATCCCAACAAAGCTATCAGACGTCCCACAGAGCAAGAAAAGAATAAACGCTGCTGTAATCAGCGCTGGTTTCATAAAGTGCTGTAATCTCATAGAACCATGAATGTTGTGTCACAGATCAGGCGGAACGCATGATACAGATCAGGCAGCGGATTGGGTGGATCAGGTAGCCTGAGACGCTTTGAGTCTACACACAGGCATGGGGACCTTCGAGGAAGAGCTCCATCGTGGAGGTATTTTTAAATGTTTCTCCGGCTGAGAACGCCATGGAGAACGTCGAACCATCCAAAGATCAGGCTCTATAGCCTGAGGAAGGAAAGCAGGTATATCTTATCTCCTGGTCTGATCTGGACTTACAAGATAGTGAAGCACGGTGGTGGGAGCATCATGCTGGACAGAAGAAAGAACACCGAATCAAGACCACATGATGGAGAAGGAGGTTGCATATACGCTCCATATCCATAACAGTTCTCGAGGATGTGGTCTGGTTCAGATCGTTCCAGACTGTTGCTCTGGAGGAAGGGTAGAAGACATCCTAACCAGCCAAGGCTCTTGAGGTACACCATCCATGTCTTGACGAAAGTTATGGATAAACATGGATGATGTATCTCAAGATCTTAGCTGGTTAGGATGGTTACTTAGCTGGTTACTTCTGGGGCAATGTTCCTACACAGTGTCATGATCCATGAGTTGGACCTCCATGGACGTCTTGATGTCACATTAGAATATTCTACTTCTTAACATAATCCCATCTCCTAAGGGAATCCAACATGTTTCGTTTCGTCGGAGAATGAATAAAATTTAATAAAAACATCTCCTGTGTTTAATTACACTCTTTCCCCACGGCTCTGCCTGAACTTTTTGAACAGCAATACTGATCACGTCCATGTGTCTCAATGTTCTGGCACGAGGCGGCACTATATAAAAAAGCCAGCCGCACATCTCAGAACATGTCTTACACACATTCTCCGTTCCACGTCTCTCCTATAAAAGGTTTACGTCCAGCTGATGATTAACAGCTCAGCGTTTCACAACAAGCTCCAGATGCGCTCGAAATGACTTCTGAAAAACAGCGCGGAGACCGCAAGGCGGGAAAAAGAACTGAACGAGATGAAATGGCGTGTGTGTGTGTGTGTGGGAGCGGAGCAGAGTGGGAGAAGAGAGGAACAGCCGAGCCATCAGGAAACACAAACGAGAAAATCACACGCTTCTGAAAGCCAGGGCTGGACCGCACCGGGGCCGAGGTTCTGACCAGCAGCCTTTAATCATCACAGTGAAAGTGCTTTCAGCTCGCCCTGGACCAGCCACATGTACATGTGTGTGTGTGTGTGTGTGTGTGTGGTTTAAATAAGCATTTGTGGAAGCACCAGATGGAGTCTCTAAATCTGTGGTTAACCTCAAAGGCTGGTTAACTGGATATGAGAGAGAGAGAGAGAGACAGAGACAGAGAGACAGAAACAGAGAGAGAGAGAGAGAGACACACAGAGACATACAGAGGGGGAGCAGAGAGACAGGGATTGAGATAAAAAGAAAGCAAGGTAGACAGATAAAGTAAGAGAAATACCTAAGAGACAGAAAGAAAAGACAAAGACGAGAGAAAGAAGGAAGAAGGATAGAGATGGACAAACAGAACTGACAGACAGAGAGTATAGCCAAATGACGGACAAAAAGACAAAAAACAGAGAGACATACAGGGAAAGAGAGACAGACCAGAAGCAAAAACAGGCAGAGAGACAGGGAGACAGAAACAGGGAGACAGACGAGGAGGCAGAAACAGAGACACAGGGACACAGAACCAGAGCGACAGACAGGGAGACAGAAATAGAGAGACAGGGCGAAAGAATCAGAGAGACAGGGAAACAGAGACAGGGAGACAGAAATTTAACGACAGGCTGGGTGGCAGAAACAGAGAGACAGACAAGGAGGCAAAAACAGAGACACAGGGACACAGAACCAAAAGGGCAGACATGGAGACAGAAACGGAGACAGGGAGACAGAAACATAACAACCAACAGAGAGACAGAAACAGAGAGCCAGGGAGGCAGAAACAGAGAGACAGGGAGACAGAAACATAGAGACAGGGAGACAGAAACATAGAGACAGACAGGAAGACAGAAACAGATAGACAGACATGAAAGATGTGGGGAAAGTATGGCTAATGAGGCAGAAGAGTGTAAGCGTGTGTCTGTCTGTCTGTCTGCCTCGCTCTCAGCATGACACAAGTGTTAATGTTTCATGTGACGGGGACAGTCTCACCCCCTGTCCCCCCACCAGGAAGTTTTCTGGTGTCCCTGCACGGTACGCTCCTCTCACAAACCTGAAATCAGGTCTCGCTCATCACGTTCAATATGCCGAGATTGATGTCTAAGATCAGAGACACACAGGAAGTAAGTACCAAGCATGAGACAGGAAATAGAGACGCGTCTCAGCGCTCCGGCGAACACAGCAGTATGTCTCACGTCAAGGAAACGAAGACACTCGAGTCGGTGTGACAAGCAGCGTGGCGCTACTGAGGGTGTGTGTACGAATCAAGAGCTTCAGGAAGACATTACAAAGCGGTGCTCTCTCCTCGAGATTATTATATACATGTATATATAAACCCAAACAAACCACAGACACAACTGCAGGCTGATTCATCAACTGGGACAAAACTCTCGCAGGTGGATTTATAGCGTTTTTTTTTTTTAAATGCCATTTTTCCTTTTCAACATTTTTATCAGTTTGTAATACTTTTTTGTTTAAAAAAAAACTAAAAACTTTAAAAACCCAAAGCCGCACACACGCAGTTACCTCATTTTAATGTCAAATTGTACATTTATACAAAACATAATGTCTCTTGGATTAGAGACAGGGTGTTTATTAATGTGTGACTTAGGGCTGAGTGAGTGCATTCATGTATTAGTGAATAAGGGAGAGACAGAGGGTATAAGTGCATTTACTGTAGAAGTAAGTAAGCTGATGAGTGAGTTTAGAAGTCAGTATGAAAGTGAGTGAGTCAGGGAGAGAGTCAGTTTGAGAGTGAATAAAATTTTGATCGGTCAATGATTGGAGCAGTGATTGAGTGGTCAGAAAGTGGGTGAATGAGTCAGTGAGCCAATGAGTGAATGAGTCAGTGAGTGATTGAGTCAGTAATGGAGTGAGTCAGTGAGAGAGTATGCCAGTGAGTTAATGAGTCAGATAATTAGTCAGTGATTGAATGAGTCAGTAAGTTTGTCAGTGAGAGAATCAGAGGGTGAATCATTGATTAAATGAGTCACTGAGTAAGTTATTGAATGAGTCAGTAAGTAAGTCAGTGATTGAATGAGTCAGTGAGTAAGTCAGTGATTGAATGAGTCAGTGAGTTAGTCAGTGATTGAATGAGTCAGTGAGTTAGTCAGTGATTGAATGAGTAAGTCAGTGATTGAATGAGTCAGTGAGTAAGTCAGTGATTGAATGAGTCAGTGAGTAAGTCAGTGATTGAATGAGTCAGTGAGTGTGTTAGTGATTGAATGAGTCAGTGAGTAAGTCAGTGATTGAATGAGTCAGTGAGTAAGTCAGTGATTGAATGATCAGTGAGTTAGTCAGTGATTGAATGAGTCAGTGAGTAAGTCAGTGATTGAATGAGTCAGTGAGTTAGTCAGTGATTGAATGAGTCAGTGAGTTAGTCAGTGATTGAATGAGTCAGTGAGTAAGTCAGTGATTGAATGAGTCAGTGAGTAAGTCAGTGATTGAATCAGTCAGTGAGTGTGTTAGTGAGTGAATGAGTCAGTTAGTGTGTCCATGAGTGAATGAGTCAATGAGTAAGTCAGTAGTTGAGTCAGTGAGTGAGTCAATGATTGAATAAGTCAGTAAGTGAATCAGTAAAAGAGTATGCCGGTGAGTGGGTGAGTCAGGGAATAAGTCAAAGAGTCATTGAGTAAATGAGTCAGGGAGTGAGTAATAAATAAGCAATTGAATGTGTATTTGTTTGTGTGTGTGTGTGTGTGTGTGTGTATGTAAGTATGTGTGTGTGTGTGTGTGTGTGTGTGTGTGTGTGTGTGTGTGTGTGTGTGAGTTTGTTCCATGACTCGCATCACACTGCTATCTGAGCAGCTCACACTCATACACTCAGCATGGGCCGTTATATTGACTATAATTAGAGCGTTATTAGAGATCATGTGGAATTTTATCACGGTTTCTATAAAAAATCATAATGACGGAACATTTAGCAGCAGCGTTCTCTTCACCATCATTTTTAACACCAGGCATAAAAACAAAGGCATGGTGTGGACAGGAATGTCAATAGAGATTTAAATACCAGCGTGTTGTTCAGAATAACTTTATAACTACAAACTCAGGTTATCAGATAATCAGTGAGATAACGACAGAACAAACTGAGCTCTGAGGAGACGCATGGCGCGAGCACACAGGTGACGAGAAGAGTGTTTCTGGATGATTATCAAAACCCAAAGCAGCTGCATGTGAGATCAGACTCACAGCGTGACTCACACAATCAGACTGAAGGATCAGGTGTTTGTGTTCTGCGCTCTGTAGGAACGTAGATCTCGAAGTGGAGGAAATAATTACCTGATTAGTTTTTTTCCAGGGTGTCAGAGTTACACACTGCGTATGATCATGACTTGGTTCACGATGAGTCGCGGTGGAGCAGACACTGGGGTCAACAACAGCTCAACACCAACAAACACAACAGAGCGCTCAGAAGTGAGGGCTGCAAAATCGTACATATGCAGCATTGGTGTATTATTCTTTATTCATAAAACCTTTCTACAATCAGCGTCATTCCTCTCCAACCAGTCTCTTATGAAGCAAAACCCACAGCTAATGAAGCTGTGAGCTGTGTGTTAATGAAGTAGAGGTAAAAACCATAGTTTGCTTTAGTCTTCACCGTAAATGTAAAACAATAATGTAACAGAAGGATGTTAATTTTAATATTTAATTTTAATATAAACGCATGTTAATTTTAATATTCACACAAACTATTCCATAACTTCTAACCAATCAGATTCCCAAAACTGTGCATCCTGTGTAACTTATAGATATTTAATATTTTTCCATGTTATAATATTTTATTGTAACTTTTATAAATTTGTAGGTTTGTACATTCTTCTCAAAGTTTTGAATTTCTTTTAGACCAAGTTGTCCTTTATTACAGTAAAATCCCCCTATCTTATGATTCTATTCATGAACAGGCATTTATAAAATGTATACAATTATTCTATGTACAAGGTCACAGGGGGCCTAGGTCCTATCCCAGCATGAGGCGGGGTACACCCTGGACGGGGTGCCAATCCATCGCAGGGCACACACACTCACACACAGAATCATTTGCTCATTCACACACTACAGGAACACCAATTAACCTACTCATGTCTTTGGACTGTGGGTGAAAACCGGAATACCCGGAGGAAACCCACCAAGCACGGAGAGAACCTGCAAACTCCACACACATAGACACTAAGGCAGGAATCGATGAGGGTGGATCCTGGATAACCACTAGCGATAACGACTACACCACTGTGCCGCCATCAGATGCTTTAAGTAGTCAAAACCTGTAAGAAATGTAACTGCTTGAGACCAATCAGATGGAAAACATCAGTGCCGTCGAATCGAATCGAATAAAAAATCGTAACGCAAAAAAATCGAACTGAATGGAAAGGACGGTCTACCTGAGATTTACAGCTCCTGCTCAAAGTGTTTTTATCAATATTAAGCTTTTTCGCTGTGAAGTGTTTAACCAACCAAGAAATCTAAATAAACAGAAACAGAATGTTGCCAGATTGGGCAGGTTTCCACCCACCTGAGCTAATATTAATGACCTTGTACAGATAATAAAAAAAAAAATCTCGTTTTTAATTTTAGTGCATGAAACCAGTATGTGCCTATACATAATTAAACTTCTACAGGAAATCTACTACAAATGACATAATTTATGTATTTTTAATTAGAGTGGGGGATTTTAACCAAGGCTTAGGTGGGATTTTCTCAGTGTGATCTGGCAACCTTGTTTAAAAAAATTCTAATTAAGTAGAGAAGGAAAAAGAAAAACAGGGCCAAGACAGACCCACATGGTGTCATTGAAGGAAAAAAAGTATTAGCCTTTCTTCTGTTCTCTCTAATTAAGCAGTGATCTCAGAAGCACTTACTGTTCCTGCAGTCTTTAAACAGGAGGAGAGAGGCACGAGAGAAGCTTTAAAGCTCATCAAGGACAATAACTTCTCTCATCACATCATCATGTTACCCTTACACAGGGCAGAGAAAGAGTATATTCATTCCAGCAAGAGATGAACGATCAGAGCTAATATTTACCTACTGAACGGGTTATTAAAAGTTTAGACTGCGGCTCTCGGGTCAGACTGATCCGAATGAGGGGTTTCATTCTGCGTTTTTTAATCAGCATGGCTGTTATTAGTGGAATATTAGTGGCCATGTCAGTACATCAATTATAAACTGACGATTTTTCTGCGTTTGACGAAAGCATCATGATCATTTTGAGACCGTTATTGTGCTGAGCTGATCGAGGCGTGAGTGCCCAAGGGTGCAAAAGAGCTCGGCGAACATCTCAGATGTCCTCGATTTTCCATCAAAGCCGAAAAAAATCCCTTGATCCTCAACGCAAATAACATACGCGCTGCTGATCTGGGATGGCGACCCAGCTGTCCGTTTATTAACTATTCAAAAAGGTGTACTTAACACACAGTGTAAATGCCACGCTCAAGATCTCAAACACCTCCGAGCGCTGGAGTTTTTTAATTCACTGGCTATTCTGTTCACTCCGCTCCAGGCTAAGTGGTCACTTGACTCGGAGGTAAACGACAAACTGAAAAAACACGCGTACAAATCGGGTTTGCTCAATAATGTGCAGCCAGGGTCATCGATTAGAGCCGACCCAAGGTCGAATCCTTGTAGAATAAACAGATCTCGATAAACAATGGACCTCGCCGCCGTTCACATGGCCCTCATTTACTCCTTAATTATTAGCACAGGTTACAGGGTTAAATGTGGTCACGTTGGGCACCGGGTGCTGCGTTTCACGTCTAAAATCCAGCTGTGGAATAAAGTCAGAGTGTGAAGAAATATCATCTGTATGGAGGATATCGAGTGCTACATCTAAAAGAGTGATCACACTCAGAAGGTTTCAAATGCAAGACGCAGGAGACGTCCCGTGCTGAAAAGCAAAACCTGAGCAGGCCTGAATCCTGATGATACGATGGCGACGTAATCTGGACAATCTCGAGCACGAAATTAGAAATGGGAGGGGAAGTTCATCAAAAATAAATTCTACCGATCATTTCCGATTTATTTTTGAGCTGTCATGGGTTAAAATCGTTCAACCTATTTAATCTCCCAGCTCTAGAATTGGTTTATAAAGGAGATATTTCAATACACTTTGTGTAGTATAAACGTCATCGTGCACATTTTACGACACTGATTGTAATTCACAATCCTACAGGAAACAAAATGTCTAATGCTAGTCTAGCGCTCTCAAAAGAATTGCAAAGGCCTTCATGTGAATGCTCCTCTCTCCCTCATTTAACCCTCAGTGTGCGTGACGTGCTGGTGACAGCGCATTTATCTCCGTTTTCCTCCCAATCCTTCCAGAGAGAGGAGCGTGGAGACACAGAGGGGATAGGATACGGAGAGAGAGCTCGGTTGACTCACACGTCGTATCGAACAGGAAGAAGGGAGGAGAGAGACACTCAACTCAGTTCAGCAGGTCAAGAGAGAGAAAGACACGTGGCAGAGGAACTCATGGTTAATTTAGATGAAGCCTGGAAGGCATGACAAGCAGAGTCTCAGGTGTGACGTGGAAGAGAGAAAAAAACTAACAATCCGAAAGGGGGAAAAAAAATCCGTATTGTGCAAACAACTTAACTGAGTGTTTAAAGAGACAAAGGATTCGATCATGAACACTCCACACTTTAAAACCAGGAATCCAAGTACAATGGGTCTAATTAAAAAAAATAATAAACAGACTGAAGGCCGTTGAGTGCAGAGGAATTATTCAGCTAACAAAGACACAAAAACAGCCAGAGTCCCGTCCATTAACACACTCTGTGTTCAAATATTGATTTAAACAGCATTTGTAGCGGCCTGAAAATTTCCCAGTAGCACTGAATAGTCGTAGAAACCAAATGCTGCGTTACACTTCACATCGCGGACCTGTCACAGCATAATCAAATGAGTGTGAATCCTGCTCACGTCGTGCCTTGCTACGAGAAACCAGGAACCTCGGATTTTTCATTCCGATTGTTTAGAAAGGAATTAGTCAGGTGGTAGGCGTGTGCAGTGTTTTATTATATAACATACTACAGTATAAAGAGAATATCACCACGGCTTGGACAGAAGTTCCAGCTGATTGACAGGTTTATATATTAACACGCCCGTTTAGTGTTTCTATAGTAACGGCTCATACGCAAAGACGTGTACCGCAGATGATCTGAAGAATCTACTGTAAAGGAGAGTCTTATTTAGTGTTTGTGGGAAGAGTCATGACTGTAAGGAATCCACAAGAGAGAGAGAGAGAGAGAGAGAGAGAGAGAGAGGCTGGTGAGGAACGACTGCTTATAGCAGCTACTGTTCACTGTAACATACTGTAGGTAAAGACAGGGACTGACTTGTCTCTTGGAAGGTCCAAAACATTACCTCTAACAACCCAGCAGGAATGCTTCCTTGGCAACATGATGTGGTGACATTATCTTGGCAACTTTGGGACAACGTTGGTTTTGGGTCGTTTTTGAAAGTTACAATGACTTTGATGAAATGACGTTCTAACAACATTGACTCCATGACAATGAGATTACACTTACTCTCACTCATCGTCTGTACCGACTTATCCTGTATACAGGTTCAGGCCTGGAGCCTATCCCAGGAGACTTTCCGGGAAACTTAGGGCACGAGGCAGGGTACTATCACAGGGTGAACACACACTCATTCATACTCCCCAGGCAATTCAGGAAGCCTTCACGTTTTTGGATTGTGGCAGGAAACCAGAGTAACCGGTGGAAACCCACCAAGCATAGAGAGAACATCCACTCGAACCTGAAGGTGCAAGGCCTCACCACTAAGCACTACACCACCCTGTCGCCACCCCAAACACAAATATATCTTTATTTCTCTATATAATCCCCTGCTACTGTAATGGACTTTGTTTAATCCCAGTATTTCGTATGTCATGTTCCTGGGAGGCTGGCATTTCAGTCATGAAGCAGGCAGTCAGATCATGGCCCCGGTGTACTGAGAAAGTGCCAGTTTGACTTGAACGCCCCTTGTAACAGTTCATTCAACGTTACCTTTCCGCCATTTTAACTTTCAACCATAGTCCCAATTGTCCCATTGTGCCAATGGTGCAATGATGTTGGATGAGAGTTGTAACAGCATTGCACCATTGGGACAAAACTGTAGTTGAAAGTTAATTACAACAATCATCCAACTGCTGGGTATAAACTGAAAAAAACAACAAAAAAAACCTGAGACATTTAGTTCACTGATAAAATAAAAACTGTAGCCATTGCCAAACTGCTTTGGTTTTATCTGAATAACACACTCCAGATTATCCAGAAATAATGCAGATGCAGGGGCGTCATACTGCGCTACACAACCCCAGGCCAAATCACAGGATTATATTAATGCACTTGTTCCAATATAGTTTCTATAGTAACAGCTTGTTCACAGGGTGCACGACCTGGTGTTCGCCTTCATAGGGTTCGCTCACGGTTCACTGCAGGGGCACGCGCTGAGGTTATAAACTGATTACTGAACTAAAATCACCCATGTGCTAAAGCTCTCTCCATGTTAGTCCCATGTTTCTGATTGATGCAATCTGACTACGGTAAAAGGCGGAGAGGTACTGTAAGCATGATGTGAATGTGAGTGGATCATTGATGTGGCTGATGTGTGTAGTGAGGCGGTGTCGGTAAGATTCAGAAACAGTGACGTAAGCTAAACGCACAGCGTCAATCATGTTATGTGTAAACACACACCAGGACGAGGCTGAGTTCTGGAATCTGATTGGTCAGAAAGTGTGCATTGCTTTCAAATGAGGTGGTATCCGGGTGCAGTTGCCGAACGTCCTCCGATTAGATGTCTTAAAACCTGGCAGTAGAATTGGCTATAGATGGTCTGGCCCCTTGGAATGAATTCTCGATGCACAAATGTCTGAAAAAAATGCGAACCTGCCTCGTCTTTTTTGGTCCTGGTGATGATGTGCTCTTCTGTTGCTTCGTCTTAGGGTCGTACCCATACACCCAAGTTTCATCACCGGTAGTGATCCTTGACATGAAGGACAGGTCATGCACACCACACGTTCACTACCAAGTTCTCGGCAGACTTCGACGCGATGTTCCATCTGCTCCTGGGTCAGCAGCCTGGGGACGAACGGCAGCAATGTTGTGGATTGTTCTCAGACGATCATCATGCACAAGTTACCGAAGGGTTTCAACATTTTCTCATAGAAGGTCTTCCTGATCTTGTATCATCTTCCAGTCATGTTCTTTCGCTCTTGAAGCGTAAAAGCCACTCAAAACAACTCAAAAAATGTTTGTCTCTGTGGCAGATTTGCCCAGTTTCTTGCCTGCTCTTTGTTCTAACCTGCTGTCCATGATGAAATAGCAGACGTGGTAACGCACATGGTCAGAAGAGCAGAACGATGTCTTTTGGCACACTGACTTATGAAGTTCGGGGTTCCCAGTAACTGTGCGTGCAGCCCTGGGCTGACATCTGTTGGCGTGTTACAGAACTAGTCTCGAAACTTTTTGATACACCTCATACAACAGCACTCAGTCTCAGGAGGCAGTTTCAAGCTTAACGTGAAAGACAAGTTGTGATGGTGGTGGTGATGTTCTTATGCTGATGTTCTTCATCTAGTGAGGAGATGTTTCTTTGACATTTCGGAAAGGAGTGTCCAGTATTGGTGTAACAACTATGGTGAAATATTTAGGACAAAAATGTGAAATTTTTGTTTTCCAATGAGTTTAGAAACTTAATTATAAACTTTTAAGATGTGTGGGACGTGTCATTTGTTATTTATTTAAACATTGTTATCATTGGCAAATCGCAGTGTTATAAAAACAGCATGGAATATTTTTGTGGGTAACTAGAGTATATTAATCCTTATTTATGTAGATCACTGCTGCGTATAGCTCTGAACGATAAAAGTGAAATTATTGAAACATAAAATTTTAATAACGGCACGTCCAAAAATATAGACGTCTCGTAGCACAGATAGAACAAAGGCACTAAGGAAACAAACTACACACTAGTGAGAAAAATAAATAAATAAAGAAAGATATATATATATATATAAAAAACAGAAGAAGAGAAAAAAAGCGAACGCAAAAGCGAGCAGAACGGGTTCATGATGTTAAAAGAGATGTTGGGCTTTTTTTTTTAAAGAGGAGACAAATGAAGCCGTCGACTTTTTAAGTGAATTTAGTTTGAGTCATCGTCGAGGAACAGATCATTCTGCTTTAGCTGTTAAACCGGAGACGTCTGCTGTGATATTCGTGTTTGAAGGACTTCATTAAGTCCAGAGGGACTGCAGGGTGAGCTTATGTGAATGGAAAGTGCACACACACACACACACACACACACACACACACACACACACACACACACACACCAGATCAAATAGCTGTTCATTAGATTTGTACTGATATCTCTCTCTCTCTCTCTCTCTCTCTCTCACACACACACACACACACAGAAAAAAAGACTTTAGCAAGTCTTAGAAAGACATCCTTTCATATAAAAATACCACTCAGAGCAGAGAGCGAGCTGGAATATCGTTGCAGTAGATATTACTTAATAAATAATTAAACGGAGCAATAAAAGAAAATGAACAGGGGAAGTCATAAAGTGAAAATAAACTGATTAATAACACACACTGTTTACATACTCAGCTGCTTCTATATCGGGTTCAGTGCAAGGTTAGAGAAATTAATAAAACTTGCCATATTGGATAAACCTTACTGATATTTAATTTTAATAAGATATTTTTTCCCCTAAATAAAGATGGATTGTGTGCCTTCCTGCGTCGAATCCCAGCAAGACTAGGATTCGGTGGTTCTGGGTGGGCGGGGACTATTCTCTGTCTACTGTCCTCCTGCCAAAAAATGATTAATCAAATTTCTGTAGAAGTCTGTAGAAATGTAATATGACTTTTATAGAACTTCAGTTTTAAGATGCACATTCTATAGACTTTCTACCCAGCTATACAGAACTGCAATAGCACTGTTCCTATAACACGCCCCTTTCAGGTTTTTACATTTTTTTCTTAACTCTTTAGACCCACTGTATGACTCTATATACAGTAGCTTTGGTTCAATGTGATTGCTTTATAGAGTTTTTTACTCAGTTCTGTAAAATGCAATAGAGCTGCAACTGTACTCTATAGAACTTTCACTTCAAGATACTGTACATGTTGTATTTTTAGACCTGTAATAGAACTCTATCGCACTTTTGGTTTAAGATGCATGTTCTATAGATCTTATTTACTCAGTTCTTTAAAAATGCTATAAAATTCTATACATGCAATAGAACTGTAAAGAACTTTCAATTCAACATACGTACATGTGTACAATTTTACTCAGTTTCTAAAGAACCCTATACACTTTTGCTTGAAGATGCAGGTTGTATAGAATCCTTTCTCACTTCTATAAAAATCTAGAAACTTGCTCTATGACTCCATATTACTTTTCCTTTAAAATGCAACATATAACTACAATAGAACTCTAAAGAACTTTCCTCTTTAAAAAAAATGCCCTTTCTACATTTTATTGTAGTCCATTCTATACAATGCTATGTCACTGCAATAGGACTCTAAAGAACTTTCACTTTAAGATACATGTTGTTGTTGTTTTTTTATTTCTAAACAACCTTATAGACCTGCAATATGACTTTATTGCACTTTTGACTTAATATGCATGTTCTATTAAATTCATTTTCATGTTATAGACCTGCAATAGGATTCTATGGAACTTTCAATTCAAAATACATCTTGTGTAGAATTTTAACTCAGTTGTAGAGAACACTATAAACATAAATGCTACTCCATGTTACTTTCAAGATGCATACTCTATAGAATTTTCACTCAGCTCAATATAACTCTGTAGAACTGCAGTAGAATTCTACAGGAGACATTTTTTCAAGATGTCTTTTCTATACTGTATTTTTTACTAAGTTCTAAAGACCCCCCTAGACTTGCAACATGACTTTGTTATAAACAGTAGAATTCTTCCTCATGTCCAAAGAACTCTATAGATCCTCAATAGAATTCTATAGAATGTTTGCTTTAAAATGTATGTTCTACAGAACTTTGACTAGAGTCAGTAGAATGCTATAGACCTGCAATATGACTCTGTGGAACTTTATATTCAACATACATGTTGTGTACAATTTAAACTCAGTTCTAAAGAACTCTATAAAGTTGGAAAATAAATCTCTAAATGTATTTAACTTTTTCTTCAAGATGTCCTTTCTGTAATTCTGTAATTAGTTCTACATAAATCTACAGACCTGAAATAAGCCCCTAGCATTTTGCTTCAAGATGCATCTTCTATAGATTTTTTACTCAGTTCTATATAACGCTATAGACCTGCAGTTGCTCACTATACATCTTTTAATTAAAGACTTTAATTGCTTGTATAGAACTCTGTGGTTTGAATGGTTTGACTCAGTTCTAAAGCACTGTAATAGTACTCTCTCACTACTGATTTAAAATGCATGTTCCGTAGATTTTTACATAATTCTACAGAACTCTATATACCTTACATGCAATAAAACTCTGTACAATGTTTAATTCAACATGCATTTAAAAAGACTACTCAGTTTAGTAGACTGCTATAGATCTATATATAGATCTGGGCTCTATAGTACTTTTGCTTCCAGATGCACATTCTATAGAATTTTCACTCAACTCTATAGATCTTTATACACCTACAATAAGGAACTATAGGACTTTACACCCATTCTGTAGAACAAATTAATTCTATAGACTTACCTGCAATAAGACTATGGAATTTTTTGCTACAGTAAAAAAACACAAGCCCCTGGGGTGCACAATCCAGTGCATGCATACTGTAGTGCTGGTTTAAAGCCTGAATAAACAGAAATTGTTGTGTCATAAAGTAGCAGTATCAGATGTAGTGCATTTACACTGAACTATTTCTAAATATTTTCCTTAGAGAACTTGAGTAATGAGCGGCATGTCCAGTGGCTGGGTTTGAATTCCGCCCCTGTTCTCCCTGTGCTTGGTGGGTTTCCTCCGGAACAGTCCAAAGACATGCAGATTAGGCTGATTGGTGTTCCCAAATTTCCTGCAGTGTGTGAATGAGTGTGTGTCTATGTGCACTTCCCTCCTAATGCCCTATGTCCCCCTTTATACTGGGTAAAGCATTATAGACGATGAATAAGTTTTTAATATATTTTAACATATTCCTTCTTTTCTCCAACATAAGTTCTTTAGGAATTCTATAGAGTTCCTATGAGTTCATGCTGGTTGAAGAGGTCAGGTGGCTCTTTGTCATGAGGAAAGGTAGCTTCTCAGGCCTAGCTGTTATAAATTCAACAGCTAGGACTTTAGACAGCAGTTTAAACTTCCAGACACACATTGACTCTGTTGTCAGGGCAGGCTTTTTTCATCTTTGCCTCCTCGCAAAGGTCAAACCCTTTTTGAATCGAAGCGCCCTGAAGAAAGCCATTCATGCTTTTTATTTTTTCATGCACTTTATGTTGGAATCACTCAAGCTCGTCTACATCGTCTGCAACTTGTACAGAATGCTGCAGCTCGTATGCTGAC
>JAOVVA010236542.1:0-19687 GCA_028565275.1 Leiocassis micropogon | reverse complement strand
GGGGTTGGGGTCCTATCACAGGGCACAAGCACACACACATACTGTACATTCACATGCTGAATTATACACTAGGGGCAATTTAAAGACCCTATTAAGTCTAGAACATACCAGTCAAAAGTTATTAGACAGAAGACATTATCCAAATCCAAGACTAGATTTATTTTCTACATGCTAGAATAATACTGGAGAAAAAAAAAAAAAAGAAAGAAAGAAAAACAACTATGAAACAAAACATATGCCACTGGGTAATTAAGTAACAACAGCAACACTTGGGTTATTATTTTAAGACATGAAGGTCAGCTGTTCTGGAACAGTTCTTGTGCAAGAACAGTATTGTGTCAAGTGCTTTTGTCAAAACCCGTCGAGCTCCATGATGAAACACGATGAAAGCACGACCAAAACTTACCTCTGCTGCAGAGGAGAAGCTCTCACCAAGAGTCACCAGCCTCAGAAATCACTAATTAGCCTCAGAATCACCTCAGATTAGAGCCGTTATGAAGGATTTACAGAGCAGAAGTAGCAGATATACATCTCAATATCAACACCATTGTTTTACAGCAATGGAGAAAGAAATACAAAAATAAGGAAAGATCCTGGAATTAAAAGGGGGGTGTACAAACTTTTGAGCGGTTGTATTGGAGTAACCGGAGGAAACCTTCCAACCATGGAGGTGTGAGAAAGCACTTACTGTACATGAGTATACTCATGGCTCTGAATTCACTCAACAGAAGATATTGAAGGACTTCACAATACAGTTTAAACCATCTTATACTGTATATAGAGAGGAAACAAGAAGCACAGAGGAAACGCACGTGTCTGCATGACACGAACAAAGTACTGTACAAGTTGGATTTAAGCTTTGTATGAGTCCTTCTGTGTTTTTCTTATCTGCCGCCGTACACAAAGGACTTCCTGTCCCGGAAACGAGTGTAACACGGTGCACGTCAAGATCAAAAGGAAGCCAACGACTTCATAGTGCCAATGTCTCGAGCTTGTTTTCCCTTTTGTTACATTTTTTGAGTCTCTTTCTCTCCAGGTTCTCTCTCATGGCACGCTCGGATCGCTTGCTGTGGAATTTCTTTCGCCTCCGAGCTGTGAAGGTTGCTCAGGAGAGCTGCTTTTCTGTCAATCATCTTTTTATATACTGTATATATATATAAATATATTAAAAATTTCCCTTGGGACTCTTAGCATATTCACAGATTCACAGAAAGGGGAATGCAGCCTCTTAATGAAAATAGCATCAGATCACACAGACAGACACACACACATACACACTCAGATACGCACAAGCACATTAATGCATAAACACTTACACACGTTCACAAAAGAGATTTCGGAGATTACTTGTAGATGTACTCATTAGTCATGCGGATAGCCATCTAAGCACTGAGCCGACGCTGGAATGAGAGTCCGGCATCTGATATAAAACAGAGGAAAGACAGCAGCAAGAAAAGAGAGAGAGAATCCAAAAGACAACATTTTACCAGTACCATGTCATATGGTGTATCATAATCACGATCACTTGTAAAGGAGTGTATTTTAAAGTGCATATTAAAGGTGTAACTTTTTCAAATCTCTCCACCAGTCCTGTCTTCGTAGAGTTTGCATGCTTTCTCCATGCTTGTGGGTTTCCTCCAACACTCCAAACTAATGCACTTTAGACTGATTGGTGTTTCCAAATTGCCATTGTGCACTACACAGGGTTTGCGCACCATCCGGGATAGATGCCCTGAGTTCACTAGGATAGGCTCCAGGCCCTGCAATGGATCAGACAGATTAACATGCTTATTCTTTTTTTATCCATTCAATTCACATAATATATTCAGATTTGGTTAGACTTTTGTAATAATGTACAGTAATATACTGTACGAAGTCAAACTGGAACTTTCAATTGTGCAGAATAACAGAACACATTTACACAAGTAAAAACTCCCTTTATTTCTCTATATAATCCGCTGCTACACTAATGCACTTATCCCAGTGTTTCACTAGTGCTTGGACACCATCAAAGTAGAAAGTGTTCTCAGGACGTCGAAACCATGATCGGACTCCCTGTCTGATTCATGTCTGAAATTCTGAGAACTCCTTTAAAGCCACAAAATTGTAGAAATGTCTTGTAGTAAGGTCAGGACTGTGTGGGGGACGTGGTAATAACTCCCAGCCGAGTTCCTGTAATGTGCAAGTGGTGTTGGAGAATGATTGTGTGTACAGTTCCCACAGACAGATCAGTCTCTTCTGGAAGTTGTGGACATGCTCACTCACTCACTCATCATCTATACCACTTTGTCCTGAGGAGACTTTAGGGCATGAGGCGGGCACACCCATATACAGTACATACACTCACACACTATGGTCGAATTGGGAATGCAAATTAGCCTAATCTGCATGTTTTTGGACCGTGGGAGGAAACCAGAGAACCCTGAGGAAACTCACCAAGCACGGGAAGAACACGCAAACACCGAGACGGGAATCGAACCCGGACCCTGGAGGTGCAGGGCGACAGTGCTAACCACTACACCACCATGCCATGTTTGGAAACAAGATATCCATCAGTTTTCAAAGATCAAGCTGAATGTTTTACGGGAATGTCATTCACAGACATACAGCCTTTTACACCGATCATATGCTTTACTACGGCTAAGAGTCAGTTAATCAGTTTTACGCCTTCATCCATCAGAAATGTTGCCCCTGCTCCAGATGTGCTGTGCGTATGTACAGTATAACACCTGACACCTGCACTCTGACTACAGTGCTCTATTCTACATTTGCCTTATTATGGCTTATTATGCTCGTTTGAAAACATTTTAATTTCTAATAAACTCGTTATCATGTTCCACATTATTACTTACATGAACATACTTTTTTTTTTTTTGCAAAAAATTTGTCCATCTTCAAATTTATCCTCGAAATGCCTTCTTTGCGTCTTCATGTCTGTTTTTACTGACAACCAAATCCGCACGCGCGCACACACACACACACACACACACACACACACAGACACAGACACACACATACACACACACACACAAAAATGGAGCATGGATATTGCACTCTGTGATGTTAAAATACACACACACACACACACACACACACACAAAGGCACAGATAGACGCATGGCCTGCTGGCTGCTCGTGTCATTATGTCAATCACTTCCGACTAGAGTGCTACCATCTGCCTCCCTAATGAAACCACACGGCCCCATCACACACTCATTCTCTACATCTCTCTCTCTCTCTCTTTCTCTCTTTCCCACTCTCTGTCTCCATATCTCTCTCTCACACACACACACACACACACACACAAGCATAAACTCATTCAACGCTGCCCAAGCCCAGGACTTGTAACTAGAATTGCAGCTGTTACTATTTATACAGAGGATTTTTTTTTTTTTGGCTTGTATGCAAAAGACAGAGTGACAGAGAGACAAAAAAAAGTCTTAAGTCATACCACAGGACGAGTCTGACACGTTCAGTAACGTGCCTCTGATCATTACAGGCAGGTAGTGTTAATAACACACTCCTTATTAAGCATTTTTCACGCCTATTTTCTGACAGAAAGGTCTTTCATAATAATTTTTATTATAATATTATATTTAATCATTCAGCGGCGAGGAAAAATTTATCATCATCGTTATTGGCCAAATACCTCCTGTTGCCATGGGAACGTTGTTGCTTTCTCGCATTTAGCTCCGTCTCCGGTCGTGCTTTTGGTTGTGCTTCGTGAGACCATTTATTGTATTTAGAAGATTAATTATATAAAGCCGGACTGTTTTGTTTCACTTTGATGCAGCATAAAAAAAACTTATGCTTTTAAAAACTTAAAACTTATGGAGAATTTCTGAAATGCCTTAAATTTCACAAGAGAAAGTTACGGGTTTACACTCGACCTTTAGAAAGTACTGATCCTTTAGAAATAAGTTAACACCACAGGTGTTCTCTTAGACCCCCTGGCGCCCCTTTAGACCCTGAAGGGGACACCAAAAACCACAGGGGGGTGAGTAAGCCTACAGTATGTCCACTCTGAGGCTGTTGAAATTAGATACGCATGTGTTAAACAAAATCATGATTACAAACACAGTATTAAAGGTCTGCATAGAGAACTATTTAAAAAGATAGGGGTTGAGAGGGCTGGGGTGAGTTTCATTTTTTGTGTTTTTTTAAATTAATTAATAATTTTTTTTTTTTGGGTCACCTTTTCTTAAATACAAGCAGGGGAGCTCCAAGGTAAAAAAAAAAAAAAATGGAACCCCTGTCTTAGAGAACTCTGCAGGTCCTTTTCTCACACGCAGAGCTTTTATATCACATACCCGGCACTGGTGTCCTTTATAGGCACCCTAAACACCCCCCCCCTCCCCCCGGCATGTGTGGACAAAGAGCTGTGTCGGCTAACAGCAGAGAGTTAGACTCAGAGTTCCGACTTATAGACAGGCAGAAAGACTTACAGTTCGGAGAAAAGAAATTCAGTGAAAACGTTAAGAAAAGATTGAGTTAAGAAAAAGTAAGTGAATAAAAAGAAAAAGTCTGCATTAAGGGAAAAGAAGTAAAAGAAGGAGCATGCATCAAGCAAAAGAATAAAAGAAAAGAGGAAAAAAAAGAACATTAGGGAAAATGAAATAATTTAAGAGAAAACCTTAAGGGAAAAGAATGAATTGGTTATACTGTAGAATAAATAATAGAATTAAGAATAAATTATAGAAAAATAAATTAAGGGAAAAAATGAAAAGGAGAAAAAGGCAAGAAAAAAATAAAAGGAACACTGCAATCTAAAACATATAATGCATAATTTTGAGAAATAAATAATCAAGAAAAAGAGTAAGTTAAGTAAAATAATGAAAAAAGAAAGAATTAAGTAAATAATGAATTGACAAGAAAATATTAAGGAAAATAAAGATTTTAGATTTGAAATGAATCGTGGAATAAAACAAAAGACAGAAAAACATTAAGGCAAACAGTGAAAAAAGATTCAGGAAATGAATGCCTCAAAAACAAACAAATCTTCAAAGGAAAGAAAGAGAAAAGAAAGAAATCATTAATGGTATGAAGGTGGCCCACATCTACAGGGTTGGGGTTCAAATCTCACCTTCGGTCTGTGTTTGTTGTTTTCCATGTACTTGGCGAGTTTCCGACAAATTCCTTTAGGTGTGTGTGTGTGTGTGTGTGTGTGTGTGCAATAGTTGATGGATGTACATTAAGATAAATGGAAAGAAAAAAACATCAATAATAAAGAAAATATAAGTAAATGTGATTTACATTTCTGTATTTAAGTGGCCAGTCATGGCTCCGGTGGATGAGGCTCTGGGTTGCTGAACAGATGGTTAGGGGTTCGAGCTCTGCCACCACCAGGTCGCCACTGTTGGGTCCTTGGGCAAGACCCTTAACCCTACACCCCAGCCACTGCATGGAGTGCCAGTCCCAAGCATGGTTAGAAAATGGGAGGGTTTTGACCAGGCCAGATCTTTTGGATCAAATAAATAATAGGATAAAAGGGACAAACCTCAAGGCAAAAAAAGAGGAACATATCCTTTAGAGAAAGTAAAATCAAGACAAGTTTATTTTTAAGCACAAAATGCTGTAAATAGGATCTGATTTAAAAAACCTTATGAAAATAAAGTTGTCTAAATAACAATAAACTGAGAGAAACTTTCACCATATCAGTGTTTTTAAATCTTCTAATATGGCATGTCAGCTGTACGAATCCCTGTGTAAGCTGTACTGTGACTATAGAAACAGTAAGTATTAGAACAGCATACTGTATAATCATTATTTGAATTATAGCTGAACCCTTCGACCAGTCAAAACGAGAACTCAAAGTCCCCGTGCTGTAAGTAAGAGATATCGTGCGAAGATGAATCTTAGAAATGATGCAATGAAAATGATGCCCATGGACACCAAAACTACTAAGTACTAGTTTGTTTGTTTTTTTAAAAACTCACCTCCCAGCCTCATATCTAAAGTCATTTCCGTCCCATTCCACGAATAAAATATGCTAACTTGAGGGTGAACCGTCATGACATCAATACTGTACGGTGACAGTATGTCGATGACATATAAACATGACACTCTGTCCAAATTTTTTGTTTAACACTCATCTTAAAAATGGCATAAAGTCCTTTATTTCCCATTATTATACACAAAGTACTCCACAATGACAAAAAAGACTTAAGTAATGACTTATGATCTTTGCAAATGAACTCAGGTGCATTCTACATTGAGATGCTTCTACAACTTGACTGGAGTCCTTCATTACAGCGCATAGCCACACACACTCATTCACACATAGGGGACTAATTGGGAGCACCAATTAGCCTTCTTTAAGTAAATGTCAAATCTGGCTGCACAGCAAAACTGAGTAACTGGGACCCTAGTCATACAATTAATCAAGAACCCAAGAATCATCATAAATGAGATCCTGAATTCCCTTGTAGAGATGGGAAAGCCTTACAGAAGGATAGCTATCACTGCAGCACTCCACCAATCAGCCCCCTATGGTACAGTGACCAGACAGCGGTAGAGTGGTCCATCTCTTGCTAGAAGGCACACGATAGACCGCTGCGAGTTTGCCAAAAAGCACCTGATAGACTCTCAGAGCAGGAGAAACAAAATCCTCTGGTCTGATGACACAACGATTGATCTATCTGGAATCAGAAATCAGGCACTGAGAATTATCTTATTAAAAAAATCCCTACAGTTAAACATGGTGGTGGCAGCATCATATTGTAGGGATGTTTTTCTGCATCTGCAGTTATTATTAGTAAAAACCTTCTCCAGACTGCTCAGTGTCTCAGGCTAAGGGTGACACTGATGGACAAGGAACAACTTAAAGCCAAGCAAACACAGAAGTGGCTTTAGAAAACCTCGGGGAAAGTCCTGGAGTGGCCCAGCCTGAACCCAATAGAGCATCTCCGGAGAAACCTGATGGCTGTGCCCATCTTACCTGGTTGAGCTTGATTGATTTTGACAAGAAGAATGGAAGAGATCTCCAAAGTAAAGATTCTGCCCAAAAAAAACTTCCAAAAGTAAAGATTAAGATAAACTCGTAGCATCATTCACAAGCAGACTTGATGCTGTCATTGCTGCCAAAGGTGTTTTAATCAAGTACTAAGTGATGTTTCAGTTTTTGTTTTTAAAATACATTTTTTTTTTAAAACACTCCAAACACCTGTTTTTACTTAGTCATTATAGAGTATTCACTGTAAAATGTAAAAATAATAAATATATTTTATTAAATTTTTTAGATAAGTGTGAAACATAATATATACTGTACATTTGTTCCAACAAGAGAGAAACGATCAGAAAAAGTGTTTACAATGTTCAATATTTTTTACACAATGCACATACACAATGCTGTGCAAAAGTCTTAGGCCCCATATTATCTTTAGTACACACTTTGTTATATATGTCCATCATGTCTGCATTATTATGTACAAAACCATCCAATATTTCCAAACATACCTTTAAAATTAATAAATACATAACATCTAAGAAGAACATTTGCATGCCTGAATAAAGCAACATGTTACTGTACATACCAGTTTTCAGGAAAAAAAAATACTGTAAGGTTTTACTGAGCATGCTGGAGAATATGTACTGGAGTAATATGTAGACTTCTTCACAGGCATGCAAAATTATTCTGTACTGTTTGTTATTTATTTATTTATTTTAAGGTTCACTAGGTACAGTAGGTAAGGTACAGTTCAATGTTTTTATACATAATAATGCAGACATGATAAACATATATAACAAGTTATGTAGGCTTTTATTGTCATTTCAAACATATACAGTTCAGTGCACAATGAAATGGAAGAACATTCCTCCAGGACAAAGATCCTACATACATTAAAAAACGACAGCATAAATTAACAAAAAAATAGCGAAGACAATACCTAAATATAGTTGCAAGCAACAATGATCGGCTCCAACCTCAGTGGGCACAGAGGTCTCATGCATTTAAATGGGGAAATACAGGAAAATAGACAGTTATTAGCCACTTTTCATTTCATTCCAACCTGTGTGCTTTTTAAAGCATGTTAAAAAGCGTCACACTATGATGTCACTCAATGTGATGTCACTTAATATGATGTCACTCAGGAAGTTATTAGCCGCTTTTCTGCATATGTTTAAGGCATTGTCACAGCTGAATCATTTGAGATATAAAAAATCCCATCGCAATTTTACATCCTCGAGCCCTTGAGATCACATTGGCCTAGTTTGGTGGCGATCGTATAAATCCCCTAAGAGGAGTATATTAAGTTGCATAGGGTGCATTTCACAAACAACCCAAAATAACTGACTTCCTGTTAAGTAGAGCCCATGACAAAGTTGTTCAGCGTAATGATATATAAAATATGAACCAGGTTTTACATGTATACTGTACATGCCAGTGTGAAAGAGCTATGCAGAAAAATCTCATGGCCACGCCCAGGTCCCTGCCTCTCAGGCATCCTAAGTGCAGCAGATTCCAACCTGTGTGCTGATTGGCATGATTTTTTAAGTATGTTAAGTTTCCAAAAAAGCCCTGGACGCTTGAAAAAAAAAAATCCTTAAGGAAGAAGAACAAGAGAGCGCTAGGACCCCATAGGGCTGATGTCATAGTGCTTGGGCCCTAACTAGCTAATTGGCTAAGACAACAATTAACTAGTACACAGAGCTGAGTTCAGGTAGTACAAATAAATTGCCATGTAGAACCAAATTTGCGCTACAGATAATATGGGGCTTAAAACTTTTGCGCAGTACTGTATAATGCCTCCAACAAAAAAGTTGTTCCAGCCGAGACTAGTTTTGTTGCAGCCGTTATTCTGTCACATGACCTAAAAACATGCACAGAAAGAATGCATTTGTTCCAACAAGAGAGAAACGATCAGAAAAAGTGTTTACAATGTTCAATATTTTTTACTAAATGGATTATTAAAGGTTTAAACCACCTCTCTCCATGCCTTTGAAAACTAATTCCAATCAGACTGGATCGGGATTATTTGCGGAATGTTAGGATCCATGTAAATGCAGGTTCTGTGACTGCAAGGAAGTCGAGCAAGACACGTCTCTGCATCACAACAAACTAAAATGAAAAAGATTTCATGCTTATTTTTTTTTTCCCAGAGAATAGCCATCAGCCATAACACCCTGTCTTTTGTGAATTTCTAATGAAGTCATCTGGCCTTTGGTCACTTCCAAGAGAAAACCACATTAAATTTAATATGCGGACACGGACAGGAAAATCTGGAATATTAATTATAACTCAGGGCAAATTCTGACTAACGCTCCTTTATTGATATGCTCCTGTTACTCTGAGTCACTCCAACTTATTTCCTCCCCTTATGTCTTCCTCTTTACTCTCTTCTATAATAGTTTTTTTTCTTACTAAGAGAATAATTTCAATTATTAAACTCTTAATTACTAAAACTTTAATTATCTCATCTACAAACATTATTAATCTCTGTTTTTACACAGCAAATTCTCTAGTATTGAATAAATACTTTGAGAGTTTAATTAAGACCCAGCGGTGTTTATATGAGTGAAGTCAGAGAATAAACTAAGTGTAAATCAACAATGGGGATTTACTGTGTATGCCATGTATTTTATTAACACATCAGGTTTAAAGCTTTGCCAATCCATATAGGTTTTAATAAATATAAAGTAAAAATTTTTTAAATAATGATATATTGATCATTTACTTTATTTTAAATATTTCCAGATTTTTTAAGTTTTATGTCTCGATATAAAAGGCAAAAAAAAAAAAAATCCAAGATTTTAAGCATGATTTAAGACTTTTGCACTCCAACCTGCATATAGTCAAAACAACAATAATTTGAAAAAAAAAAAATAGGATATACCTACTGTATATATACTGTACTGTAGTTTACACAATAAATACGATTATATACCATTTATGTAAGGAGTCTCCAGTGTTTAGTTTTTTGTAACAGTCAGTACGGTTTGCCACCACAGCAATGTACTCAGGATCACCAGGTGCTTTTTGCCTTCACACCAGTCTGGCCAGTTTGGCCCCCATCACTGCTCGTTGTATGTTTTTTGTTTTGTACACCATTCTGTGTTTGTCACATGACTGGCTGATGGGAGTCAACGAATATGTAGGTGCACAGACTTTCCTATATATTTCCTATTTCTTTTTTTTTTATCTGTTTTTAGCTGTAACCTTTTAATATAGTTATTTTGATCAATTTTGGTTGTTAAGTCTGGATGATGTGTTAATGTTTTGTCATTGTGAATAGAAGTGAACAGTTAGTGATATGATGTTCAGGTGATGTTAGGATAGAACTAGGTCTAGCTACAGGTAGCTAAAAAATTTTTTTATGGAAATCTTAAAACTACTTAAAACAGATAGATAGATAGATAGATAGATAGACAGACAGACAGACAGACAGACAGACAGACAGACAGAGAGATAGATA
Source organism: Leiocassis micropogon (assembly GCA_028565275.1). NCBI lineage: Eukaryota > Metazoa > Chordata > Actinopteri > Siluriformes > Bagridae > Leiocassis > Leiocassis micropogon. The sequence continues at coordinate 9,276 of JAOVVA010236542.1, read as the reverse complement.
GATTATTAAAAGTACTTTATTAATCCCAAAGGGAAATTGTATTTGATCTAGCATTTAATCTAGTTTAAAATTTCCTCTAATATTTTACCTTATTTTACTCTCCTTTTAATTTGTAATGCTCATAGAATAAAAATCATGTAATAATGAAACATATTTTAAACTCATTCTGTCTCTTCCTTGAATACTTAAATGACATTTATGTAATCTCATAATGCTGATATTAAACCCAAGTCCTAAACTGAGCCAGGGGTATTATATGAAAATACAAAAAATAAAAGAATCAACACAATTACGACCAGACAAGCACGATTTCATAAATAATTCTTTATTTCTCTGGGCAACAGCTGAACCTGACCAAAAGCTTCACAAACAAAAACACAGATTTGGTAAGAAGGCCTGCAGTGTTTCAGAGAGAACATTCATAACATTTGTGATTATAAATATCATCCAGTGTACAAGAGTAGAAAAACCTCTAGAAATGTGACTGTACAAAATATACACATCGACTGATCCAGCCTTGTCTTGTTTTTTTTTTGTTTTTTTTCCAGTGTGATACCAGGCTGCTTTCTGTCTCGGTGAGGAGATGAAGTGTTGCAGTGGTGAGGGTTCGGTGATGCTGATGTGATGCGATGTGATGTGATTTCGAACTGCTGATTTTGAACTAATTTAAATAAAAAAGGGCTAAAATGGGAAGTTTATTAGAGATGCAAATACATTCACTGATTAAAAGTTAGAATCGATTTCACATTCACTCCCACACACACGCACACACATAAATTTAACAGATTAAACCCCCTCAAAAATAAAAAAAAAATGATATATACCCATGCGCTGTGCAATGAAGCATTCGAAAAACGGTTGGAGATAAATGAAATGATTGTTGTTGTTTTTTTGTTTTCTTCTGCCACTATTTCACAGACGGAGATTAGAGAGTGTCTCAGTGCTGATTTTGCTTTTATGTCCTTTTGCATGTCAGTGCCTGAGCTCTGTCTCGTCACAGCGTTAGTCTTTGTGAAGCACACCTTCACTGCAGACTTGGGCCCAGAAAGCACGCTAAGCTTTTTATGCATGCTGTGCCCATGCTCAAAATCACCCTGGAGTGGGTACCAGTGCCGTCTAGAGCCAAGCGAGTACGGGAATGAAATTTAATCAATGTACATGTAGTCACTGGGAGGTTTTATCCTTCAAATAAGTTAAACGGGCATATAAGTGATATTTGTACTGTTTCAAAAAAAAAAAATCCTAAAATAATAATTTTCTCATAAGATGATGCATACTTAGAATATGAAAGGAACCCTGGTGTGCGAATTCCAAATGAGAGGTGAAGACAGATGTGTGCTGTGCACCTTAAATTAGACAGGATATCAAAATAAATTTTATTAATCCTGCTGGACTTCTTCCATCCAGTTTGCAGGCAGGGATATCTAAAATGTTTCTTAATCGTCAAAAAAAAAAAAACATGAATCATTCAATGAGAGAAAAAAAGTGCATTAAAAATGCCAGATCTGAATATTCTTTCACATTTTCTTACTCGAGAACATTACATAAATCAGCCATGAGGGTATTCTCTTCTTATTAAGCAATGCGATGATAAACAATGTCTTGTTTGTGAAGCATTTTTGGATGAAACGCTTTCGGGCATGCTGAAAACAACTCCCACAGTTTCCATGCATTCAGTGCCATGCACCTCGGCTGGGGAATCTGAGGAACTCTGGAGAACGCAACCGGAATGCGCAAGCACCAGAAAATACACACACACTCACACACACACACACGCACTTGGAGTGGATGGTGGGAGGAGGGGTATTTCACACACAGTTATCCCACGATCCACCTGTTATTCCAACATTCATGCCATCCTTGTCCCAGTAAAACTCAAAGTAACACCAGTAGGACCATTAGGGATAAAGCCATAACGGAACGAGGGCCAAGTAAGAAGCAGTTTGTAATTTTTCAACACTGTTTCTAGACGTAAAATTATACTAATAATATTTGTAAAAAAATTTAAAAATTGTCATAAAATTTGCAGTAGTTCAGTATCAAATTTGGCAGCTTTTTAATGGAAAATCATCAAATCCACTTTGATACCATAAATATATTCACCAAAACCAAAGGGCCATGATAGAAAGTGACCATAGATTTTGGTGGTGCAGGAGGACTTACCGTTAATAACAACATGGCCCCAGAAAAATTTATTCAAGATCGATTAAAACCGATTAATCGCATTTTAATTATGTACGAGGATACTGTGTAGTAATTTCTAGTGAAGGAAGGAACCCAGTAATAGGCAGCTAAAAGTCAATAACGTACAGTCTTTGAATTTATTTTGTGTGTTTTTTGATGTTTAACTGTAATATCTTGGTGGTTGCCAGGTTTCCGCAAACTTTCAAACCATATTATAGCTTACAAATCAGACTAAAACAAAAAATAAAAAATAAAACTAATGCAAAATACTCCGGTGTGGAAAAAAGAAGACAGATTGTACTTTTTTTCACAGCGTGGTATGCACGCATTTCAAATGTAGCAACGTTATCCACTCCGAAATCCTTTCATAATTTTTGAAAAACAGTATATTATACAATAGAAATGATTTTGTTTATCATAGACTCTCATTCATTTGTTTATTCATTTCATCTTCTATGCTTATCATATTCAGGTCATAGGCAGGACTGGACCCTCTCTGTAACAATCTTAATGTAGATTGCTATAACACAGAATGCTAGTCACTACCATGAATTGGCATCTGTCCTCTTCACTGCTCCTCCTCCACTGAAACAAAGTTCATAGTGTCGTAGCTGGGGCAGCGTGATTTCCACCCTAATGGATCTCTTGCAGTTCCCATTTCTGACCACTAGTTGCAACATTAATTGCAATAGTTCTAAATGGAATCTAAGGGTGCTTTCACACTACCGACTTTCATGCTAGGATCCGAGGACACTTTACCCCCGAAATGTAGTACATTTGAATACCATAAACCCTCAGTAATGTGCCTGGGCCCATTTCAGCATAACGCATGCATCAAGCACCGTCCGCTGTGTGCTCAGGCATGGTTTGAATCGAATATGAAAGCCTAGGAAATGTACAACCATAGCTGATAAAGTAGGAAGGTAGGCTGAAAGGTCATTCCAAAATATCAATAATACTTGGAATAGTGTGAAGATTGATTTATGTGTACTTTTCTTTGCATTTATTGGCAGCTCACATTCCCCACCACCTACTCTCAGAGAGTGTAAATAAAAAATGGGTGCTCCAAGTAAGGGTATTACATATTAACATGTAAGCTGACCAACGGTGGAGTGGGGAATAAAGAGGAATCGTCCTCAGGCACAGCATTAAGCAGTCGTGCCATAGTGTGAATGCACCTTTTTTGGAAGAACAGAAAATCTCATTGATTGTTGTTTTTTTTTTTTTTTTACATTTTGGACAGATCAAAAATTACAAACTGCTCCTTTAATTTCTTTTTACTGGAAATAAGTGTGAGTTGAAGAAGGGTGAAAAAAAAAAAAGAAGTGGTTATAGGCAAAGTGGTCAAATTTTTAGAGAAACTGAGCAGCATGTGCATGTCCAAGATTAAGTATATGAAAAAAAAAAAATAATAATAATGACGACTAGTTTGAAATTACAATCATTTGCATATTGTCTGTTGGTGATGATGATGATGTATGAACATGTGTTTTCATTTCTAATGAGGCATGTAGAAGCAAGCGAGAATGCAAAATAACCCAAATTCGAGCTGAGGAACACCGGAGCCAGAGCCCGGTGTAAGCATATGGAGCGAGGGAGAACTTTGGATACTCTCGTACCTCTGATATCGTTCCAAATCATCCGGGTTTGCATCCAGGAAATTAAATGGCTTCTCTGCTCGACAGTTAGCATGGCATTACCAACCCCCTCCTATATAGTATGTAAAAGGACCATAGGAAGTCAGTGGGAAGACTTCCTGTCATATGATGGTTGATGCGAGCTGGGTGTTGGTGGAGCGGAGCGGACGGGGAACAGGAGGCAGTCCGTTACTGCTACAGCCTGTGAAAAAAGGAAGGAAAACACACATAGAGAAAAATATCAGGCTTTATAGAAAGACATAAAACCTTAGGTTTGAGGGGTTAGGGTTTTGTTTTTGAGGTTGTTTGGGTTTTTTTTTTTGGTTATGCTGTTGTGTGTATGTTGTATAGTAAGCAAGGTCTTGGTGATTTGGACTCACCATTATTGTGGAATCTGGTATGAAAGTAACAGATGATAGAAATTAGTATAGCTTATGAGATATCTACAAGGGGGGCGTTCAGGTCAAACCAGGACTTTTGATTGTGCGGAATAACAGAACACAGTTATGAGAGTAAAAACTCCCTTTATTTCTCTATATAATCCCCTGCTACAGTAATGCGCGGAATACGATACGAGTGTTCGGATACAAGATAGAAAGTATGCCAGAGCCACGGCCTGCTTGATTTTAGTATGAATCATTCTGCACATTCTGTACATTGTCTTGCTCATGACTGGACACGGTTTCTATATTCCATTCCATTTCAATTCTATTTTATTTTATTATTTGTACATAATGTTGTTGTTTTTTCCAGCTAAAACTTTTCCTATTTTTTCCTATATTTCTAATGTGTAAAATTCTTATTGAAAACTCTTTTTAATTCTTAAGTCATCAGCGATCGAATAAGCATTTCACTTCATATCATACTTTGTATGACTATGTATGTAACAAATAAAAATTTTAGTTTGAATTTTCATCATCACTGCTGAAACGCTGGCCTCCCAGGCACTACTTTCCCTTAATGGAAAAAAAGCCGGATTTGATCACCAAAGGCATTCTGTTTTTGCAAAACTGCGCACAACCTCGTACTGCCCAGTGAACCGGTTGCACATTACAGGAACTCGGCTGGGACTTATTGCCACATCATGCCATAATGTCCTCACACCACTTCTTCATGTTTGCGCCATTAAAGGAGTTCCTGGGGAGGCCAGCGTTTCAGGCAGGCCGATCATGAATATTATGGCATATTGGGAAAGCTTTTTTAGCTTTCCCTAAGTGCATTAGTCTAGAAAGGGATTATATAGAGAAATAAACTTCTCATAACTGTGTTATTTTATTCTGCACAAGCAAAAGCCCCACTTGAACATGCCTTGTACTGTATATGCTTTCATGTCATAATTAAAGGTACAGTAATTACAGAAGTAAAGTAATTTAATAAATACAAAATTAGCACTGGACATCTTGGCCAAGGCACACATGTTCTGTAAATACAGTACACTCTTCCATCTTTGAAATTTTAATTAAATTTAATTAAACTGTGAACACTGTAACATAATTAGAACAATACTGAAAAAAAAAAAAATTTCGCTTTTGAAATGATTAGAAGCAGATTAAATGTGGTCAATCATTTGGGAGTCGGTCAGAGAATCTGGTGAAGCTTGGCCATGTCAAGTAAAAAAAAAAAAAAAGAAGAAGAAAAAGGCAGATATTTCAACAAAAGCTAGAGGTCAGGTTTGTAAGGTTAAAAGAATTATTAATCAGATATTCTATTCTGAGAAGTTGATCACGTTGGACATGATGACGGATCAAGTGCTCAAGGATGGTTGTCATCAGTGAGGTTATTAGTAAAGGCATGCACTCTATTCATGTCCATATGTATTAACTTGACCTTTAAGACTTTTACATGTCACTTGAGTCATGGAAAATGTTCAGGAATTTGCAAGTGCAAGAACACATTTAAGTTTAATCAGCACTTAGCAGCCCAAAGAACAGGCTAGAATATATAATAATATACAGTAGATTACATAAGCTTTATTATATGTCATATAAACTCTGTGAAAAACTTCTTTAAGGGTTGCTTGGATGCTTCAGGCTTTCTAAAAAGAACTGTTCTTAGTTTAAATAAGCACTTCTCAAGCATCTTTTGCATCTTTAGGGTTTTCTACTAGTACTGTATCTACTGTTCCACCATCAACCTCTCTCTCTCTAAGAGGCAATGGTTAGTTTTAAGGTTTCTACACAGAAACTTTAAGGATTCCATCAGAGAGGAACATCCTTTGCATGTTTTTGTTAAGGCCGCTGCATTGTAGGGTTTGGGGAAAATTGCACTGAACCATTAACTGAATGTCTTTGTAAAGCTGCACGGGATCTTTTGGTAAAAAAATCTACAGTAAAAGCCTGAGCTATGTTTAATAGTCAAACTAAGAGCATTATTGGTGAGAGTAATCAGAAACAGGCTTGAATTTGTTAGGGGACATAAAGATTATCCTAAAAGGCCATGTGATCTGAGGAGTCCAGATTGACCCTATACCGGAGTGATGGGCGTGTCAGGGTAAGAAGTGAAGCGCATAAAGCGATGCAACCATCATGCATAGTGTCCACTGTACAAGCCTCTGCAGACAGTGTTATGATCTCAGGTCTAGACTCAGCAACATTATGCAATAAAATAAGGTCAGCTGAAGACCTGAATGTACTGAATGACCAGGTTATCACATCTATGGAATTTTTCTTCTCAGATCGTTCAGCCATATTCCAGCAAGTATGGAACATGAGGAATCATAAACACACATGGATTGGCCGCCACAAAGCTTAAATTTGAAAAGATTGAATAAAATCTTTGAATGTGTAACTTTTTTTTGTCCAGGCAGTGTAGCTCCTGTTACAGGGACCTGCATTCAATCGTCAATCCATAAGCACAAACTGAGGAACCCTTTTTTTTCCAATTCTAGGTTAAATTATTGTCTCAGAGTGTAATATGGGAAATAGTAACCCGAGAGCTGACTCACACTTACACCAGAAGTCTGCTAACCTGGTGCTTCATACGGCACAGTCCTTTCACTGCTCAGCTCTTTTTGTTCTTTTTGAATCTCCTGATCTTGACTAATGAGTAACAGCTCAGAAAAAGAAAATATGTAGGTGCATTTAGACAGGTTAAAGAAAAGCCCACACACGTCAACGACACGTAGATGCTTTTCAAACTAGTCATTTGAGCTGCGTGATTAGTTTGAAAGTCCCACATAAAAATCACGAGACGCGTGCGAGAATGATAAGCATAAAGCTTTTTTTTTTTGTCTTTTTTTTTTTTTTTTTGTCCTTTCAGTTTACACAACGTATCATCTTAATTGATCTTAACGGAGGGTTGGCAGGATAGAAAAATAAATAATTAAAATATCCAGGTTTGGTTTGCTTTAACACCCTCAAGCTCAAATATTTGACCTTTTTAACGCAAAACGTATGAGAGAGAAATCTATTATGGAAGGGAAAGAGGATAGAAAACTAGAGGAGTTGCAACAAAGTAATGTCTTTGAAACATTGGATGAATTTCTAGTCATCATTTTGGTGGCTTAAAAGTTCAGTACAACCAGACCTTATATGTGGAAACGCTTATAGCGATTATGCAGGTGTCACCAGATTCAATAGCCTACGAGGGGACAATTTTGTCCTTTGTGTCATGTTTGTCCTTTGTGTCAAAGGACAAAAAGTCAGAATGTTGTTTTCTGTTTCTGTGAAAATGAATCAATATTAACAGACATGGCAGACATATTAACTAACGAGAGTAGTAGGTGTGGCGTTCAAGTCAGACCAGGACTTTTGATTTTGAATTTTGTGAAAATTATTTTTTACTTTATTTCTCTATACCTTATAATTCCCTGCTACACTAATGCACTTATCCCAGTGTTTCAACTCTTGCTTGGACACCATCAAGGTAGAAAGTTTTCTCAGTACGTCAATCGAACTGACTGCTTCACGTCTGAAACCCTGGCCTCCCAGGCATTCCATTAATGTGGTAATGGCTCGGGATGAGGTCAGGACTGTACAGAGATGTTACGATAACTCCTAGCCGAGTTCCTGTAACGTGCAAGTGATGTGGGTGAATAACAATTGTGTGTACTGTACAGTTCACACAGACACATGCGAAATTGAATCACAAGTCCCGGTTTGACTTGAACGGCCAACTTGTAGATTCGTATGGTGTTCCCATTCAATATTACGAGCAGCCATTGCCAGTGTATACAAGTATAATGGTATACTCTCACCTGCATAGAGCTTTTTGACATTCGATGATAATAAATTAATTAATTAATAAGACCTAAACACTGTTTAAACCAGAATTTTTGAATCTTAGTTAGATTGTATGTCGATGGTTAAAAATATGATTTTAAAATTAGAAAAGTGTGCACCTGAGTGGATCTGTCCAAATTTCATTTCCAGGATTCTACATCGGACAAAATAAACACCCCAACCTGTTAGTAAGACTTTGAGTAAGTTATGGGAAGATAAGACTATCTCTCAGACATGGACGCAATGTTAGGATAAGGATATTATGTAAGCCTGTGGTGTCAGAAGAAAAATACGAACTAACATCCAAGTTAAAAGATGTCAATTTTTCTTCCTTCATTCTTTTTTTCTTTTTTTTTTATCAGTGCCCCAGATCCCTGTGATTTTATTGGAGGATTTGAGACATGCCTGTGTTTTTATGCTCAGGTAATGCCAACGAGTAATTGGAATATAGTCTGATCCCTAACTTCGCTCATCTTCCTCGGATCAGATTCAATTAAAATGCTTGGGCTTTTGATTGACAGTCTTGTGATTTTCAATTACAAGGTAAAAACTTGGATGTGTGGGGAGAAATCGCTCTCAAACGATAAAAGCATTCATATTTATGACATTGTAAAGCATGCACTTCACTGGGGAGTTGACTTTCTTTTCTAAAAATGCCTCACCATCGTCATCAATAGACCTGTTTATTGTAACCTTTGCCACCTTCGAGCTATCAGGCTATCAGAATATTCGCTCAGGTGCACAATTAAATGGGAACGAGTGATGATATTGGTCATGAGAGTCTTCCTGCTGTGATTCAGCATCATCATGAAGCACCTGACTCACTCTGCTTCAAATAGAAATGAAATAAAGGAAGTTTGGTTTTTGTTTTAACCAGTTATTAAAGTAATACAGCTGAACCTGTTTATATATATGTGGTATTGATTACACTTATTACAGTTGTCAAGTAAATAATCAAAGCCTGAAGATGGTACATTAATAATAGGTTAGAATTAGAGATTCCACTTATACAAATTCTTACCTTCAGTATGAAAAAATATAACTGAGGAATGTAATCTGAACTGCAGTTCGAAAAAAAATGATTCCAAAAAGATTCGCATGCACTGTATTTCGGTCTTTGGTGTTAAACCACAGCTTCAAATGAACATTTAATTAAAAACAAGTGTGATACTGAATTAATAGAGTTAACTCCAGAACTAGGCAATTAAAATGAGCATAAAATGAACACGATATAT
>JAOVVA010236517.1:0-17829 GCA_028565275.1 Leiocassis micropogon | reverse complement strand
CAGAGGCAGCCTCGCGTCTGCTGCGTGCAGGTAAATAACCGCGTCTATTTCTCTGCGCTAAGCAGCTAATGCTAATCTTGCTTATCTTGTCTGTCGCCATGGGAAAGGGTGAGTAAAAAAAAAACAGGAGAAACCTTGCAGCCAGTTTGTGTGTAAAAGCGCTGACAGAAGAGGAAAAACACAAATCTGCAGTCGGTGTCACATGATAACCAGCGTATTTAATATCGAGCACACACATGTCGCATAAACGTCTAAAATTCTACTTTTATTATTATTATTATTATTATTATTATTATTATTATTTTGGACATATCATTTCGGACAAATCAGTCGAGCTCGTACAGAGGCTGAACGTACAATGTACGAATGTCCTCCGACAAGCACTGAAATGTGCGTGGTTTGGTATGAAATGTCCATGTTTTGTAGCTAAGGCAGGAATCTCTGCTCTGTATTGAAGCCTACCGTACGCTCGCTCTTTCTCGCGCATGCGCACTCGGGCGGTAGTAAATATTGCCACCTGCGCGCGCGGTGCTGTAGCTGGCCAAGTGCTGAAGCGAAAAGGTGTGAAGTCTGTCCTCCTGTCCCTTTAACACCATCACTAATGGACGTGTTTGTCCCACAGTTTATGCTCCTACTACACTATACTATACTATACTATACTATACTATACTTATACTACACTACATGTATTATTGTTTTTGCCAAACGTTACACTTCATTGTTGTGAAGACCTGCCTCAGGACAAGGGGACTACAAGGCTACACGTGGACATGTGGTGGTGGTGTTAAATATAAATGCATGAGATGAACTATTCCTTTAAAGCTTTCCTTTATAATGCGTTCTTGTTTAAGCAGTAAACAACAGAGCAGCAAGAACCACCTGTCAGTCACATGTTCCAATATTTCCGATCACTGGTTGGCTTAAAATCAAAGGTGCCGTGTTTTGTTGTTTAACACGTCTTACACGAGTTACACTTTGAGGGCATGAAAGCTGAAATTCTGATCTATGTTCTCATCTTCAGGTTTTGATTCAAAATATAATATACACAAGCTGCCATAACATTATGACCACCGTCGGGTGACCTGAACAACACTGATCACCAACTATACAGCATTAAACTGGTGACAGGATCTTCCCACATGCCTGCAGGGACCAAAACCATTCAGCACATTCAGTCCGTTCCCACAAAAAACCCTAATGCAGCACAAACGATTAAAAAAAAGTCAATGCCGAACACAATAGGAAGACCAGAACACCCAGAGCACCACTGCACATGGTGCACAAAGCCCAGTCCACATGAGGATCCACGGGATGCACTAGACTAACAAGTCCGAGCTGCGGAGGCTCCGCCCCATATCCCAAAGAACCAGAAGGATCTGCCACTAATATCGTGGTGCCTGACTCCATAGCGCACTCTTGTGGGCTTTTCGGAGCCACCTGTGGGACACAAGTGGATCAAGGGGAACTCAAATTCTAGGTTGTTTTAATGATTGCCTTTTTAATGTTCTGTCTGATTGGTCCACATTAGGGCACAAATGTTCAGTGACAAGGAAAGATAGTAGTGTAGTACATTTTTCAGCCAAGTATGGATAATCTATAACTGTATATAAAAGACATATATAACTGTCTTTTCTAGAGGGTTATTTTGTGGCTACCAGGGCATCTCTGGAAAACCGGTTTAGTACTCACAGATACGACAGGAAGAGAAAGACTGTGAAGAGTAACATGCAAAGGTTTCCAAGAATTCTGTTTCGTCCTTTGAGAGGATGTAATGAGGAGGTCTGGAACAGGATAACAGCAGGTCCTCTCTCTCTAAACCTTGCATTCTTTATAAAGAAGATAACTGTGGAAGACTTTACCCCTTCTCTTGCATCCAGTTCTTCTTTATTCATCAGTGCTTGAAATTTCACGGTATGCGATATGCAAACTCATGCCCTAGAGTATCTTAACTCTTTCATGACCCTAATCAGAGTAACTAGAATCTTGTTTTACTTGCTGTCCGAGCACAACACAGTGTTACATTAGTGTGTCTTTGACTACATCGGGACCATATTGTTGCATGTGGCTGGAGGTACCATGGCCGTTTGTCATTTGTTCTCTGTGTGCGATAAAAGCTTTGTCGTTTAGCTTTAAGGTATTTTTTGTGAGCAGCCCAAAAAAGCAAAAAGTGCAAACATGGCGGCTCTTTTGATAGCCGCAACAGTGGAATACAATGGTGTAGAATTAGCGTGGTCCACATACAGGAATATACTTTATTATGCTTTTCCTACAGTTGTGGTCAGGAGTTTACATGCACTCATCATGAACATGAAGGATCTTTGTTTTAGTTCAAACTTTGTAATAGATTTATTTATTTATGACAATATTATAGAGTCAGTACAAAAATATCTTGATTTCAAAGCATTAGTGTTTTAACACAAAATGAAATGTTCCAAAAAAAGAAGGTAGAATATTATATACAATATTGCTTTTTAGATAATAGATATAATAAGGGGTGCTGGGTTTTACATGCAAAAATGTAAAAATGCTCAGAAGATCTGTGCTTAATTCCTAACTAAGACTTCCTAATTAAGACTTTCTAACAAATTTTATTAAATAAAACTCCAAATTGTACCAGAGCAATAGATCATCACTCTAAATATTCATTCTGTTTCATGTTGTTCCTCTTTACTGCTGTTGTAGCATTTTTTTTGTGAATGTATAAAAATATAATTTCATTATTTTTAAAGGATAAGGACACCCTTGCTCTTCAGTAGTTTTATGCATATGCCTCAGACTATTGCACATTGTTGTAGCCAATACGTTTTTACTGAGCGTCCTGCAGAACCAGCGATGACTTCATATCTCACACCATCTTCCTTTTTTGCATAAAAACCCAGCAACTTTCATTTAGTTGTTCGTCCAGAAAAATGCACTCTTGTGTAATATATGCTTCTTTTCTGGCATATTGATACCATTCAAAAAATAAGAAATGTTTTTATACTGCGTAAATAATAAAGTCATCAAACATGAGGGTAAGTCAAAAATATAACCACACTTTGGTTATATTGATACTTCTCTTGGCCGCACTGTTTTATCAGTGCTTTCTGTTCAAGGCCATAGTCTCCACAGTCACTGCTGTGCGGGTGTGAACGTGCTACATCAGTTCATGTGTAACTGCGGTGTGAGCAAAAATGGAGGCTCCACTTGTGATTTGCACGAAAGAAGAGCAGCGTGCAGTGATTAGATTTTTGTGGTCTGAGGGTGTAACCGGTGACGGAACAACTGACAGGAGAGCATAAACAGAAGCGTTTGAATATTTGCAAACAAAATGTGGACAGATACTCTAAGGAAGGTGAGAGTTTCTGAAAGAGAATCATTACTGGTGATGAGACACAGATTCATCACTACGAGTCTGAGAGTAAACGGCAAAGTGTAAAACGGAAACATCCTCAATCTCAGACCGAGAAAAAGTTCAAATGTCATCACCTGGAAAATTGATGTTTACAGATTTCTGGAATACCCAAGAGCCATAATTGGAACATTATCAGGAAACAGTTTTAACAATCAACAGCAGTTCAACAACAGTGAGATGCTTATTAAACAGCTCGAGCCTAAACTTCAGAATAACCAGAGAGAACTGCTATCCAAGGGCGTCGTTATCTTGCATGATGATGCACATCCACGCACTTCTGCCCACAATATTGACACTCTTCAAAAACTTTGTTTTGAGGTGTTTAAGCATTCTTCATACAGTCCTATCTTACCCCATGGGACTCCTCTTAAAGCGGCCCTACCAGGATGAAGAGTCACTTCTGATGAAGAAATCAAGATAGCAGTGCATTCATGGCTCGCAGTTTAGCTTAAAACACTTTTTAATGATTCAATATTAAGGCTTGTTGACAGATGGACAAAGTACATATATTGAAAAGCAATGAGATTCTGCTGAGAAATGGTGTAAATGTCATTTCTTAAAGTTAATTAAAATAAATTCTGCAGCCAGAGTGAAGATACATTTTGACTCACCCTGATAAAAAATAATCGTGAACAAAGTTTGAAATAAAACTCTTGTACTTTTGTACAGTACTTCTGGTAAAAATGTTCCTCCAGAAGGTTTTTTTTTCTCCATGTGGCCAGCTGCAAACATCATTTGAGCTTGAAAGGGCTTCTTTTTTTTTGTTGTATTTTTTGGCAGTCTTTCAGTCAATGTAAAGCTTGCATGACTTCAAACAGTGATATTGGTTTTCCAGCAGGTTCCAGTTCATGGCAGGCATGGTTCCTGACTAAAGATCTTGGTCTTGCAGATAGGGATTGAAATGCCTTTATTCATTCTCTCTCACACACATTTACCCACAGTACTGCATATATCCAGGCATGCTGAGTCAGCAACCCTGGGCAGCAGCACATGATCAATACTTTTTGCTGTGGGAAGGAGTCTAAGCACTAGATCATGGGTGATCATGCATGGTGTCAGTCGATAGATTTGCATCATCAATCTTGGCTCAGAGCTTGTTACAAGTCCATTAGCATTTAACTGCGGTTAACAGTCCAAACAAACACCCTCAAGGTGGACTGATGACTTGTTCCCCTGCCTCAGATATTAATTATAAATATTTGGGGTTGACATGATGAACATCAACAGCATTATGTAAAGCCAATATCATCGTTTCCAATTAGACCAAGTCTGTACAGAGGATTGTGATGTTAGCACATCTGTGTGGCTTTCACCCCACTGACATAAACTACACTGTACAGTAAGTCCCTGACCTATGAACTTTAAAGTTCATACACTTCATACACAAGGGGTACACGCTGGACAGGGTGCCAAATCATTGCAGGGCACACACTCACACACTACGGACAATTTGGGAACGCCAGTTAACCTAACCTGCATGTCTTTGGACTGTGGAAGGAAATTGGAGTACCTGGAGGAAACCCATCAGGCACAGGGAGAACATGCAAACTCCATGCACACAGAAACGGGAATCGAACCCAGACCATGGAGGTGCAAGACGACATTGCTAACCACTACACCACTATATTACACCACTATACACTATATTGTTTGTGTGTGTTGTGAGGGTGCGGGAGAAATGAGTCAGCCTCACCGATTTCAATGAATCAGTCCAGGAGCATGATGATAGAAAATGGCTGTTCTGTAAAGCTGTCCTGATGGTGAATAATTCTAATTTTGGAAAATCCTTAATGAGACAGAGTTCACAGTCGAAAACAGCTCTGAGACAAAATGGCATCTGTACAAGCATGCAGTAAACACCATTTAAACACACTTTAAACAAGGTCAGCTGACCCCGCTGCGTCACCTGGATTCCCCTCGCGATTTCGAGGCGCAGTCTCGCGAGAGTATAATGAGGAACCAAAACACCATAAACATCAAAGGTGTATAAGACTCACTTTGTCAGATTTACGAACGATTACGACTTACGAACGTGCTTCTGGAACGGAACTCATTCGTAAGTCAGGGACTTGTTGTATTTGGGGACTGGCTGCAGGACAAGAGGGCTGTGGAGAAAAATTCTACTCAGATTCCTGTTAAAAAATTCATACTGATTCTTTGAACAACAATATGTATGAACAACAATAATACATAATGATATAATAAAAACAATACTATCAAGTATAAAAATCTGTGATTAGATTTTATTGATTTAGCAGACACGTCTGTTCCAGTCATACTGAATATCGACACAGATGGGAATCCGTCCTGATTCAGAACTAATAGATCATGAAGAATCGACACTCTAACAGCTCACATTGATTTGTACACAGATTCAGCCCAGCAGTGAGTCTCTGATTGTCCTGAGATTGCCCCAGCTACCACGTCCCATACGGTCCATTTAAGTTGAACGTCCCGTCAAACATTTATCCGTCCTTCAGTAAGTGCTTTGTCCCGCTCTGTGGAGCCCATGGATCATTTCAGGTATAAGGCAGAAACACACACTAAGTGGGGCAACAATATATCTAAGGCGTCCATGGACACGTTTGTACACTTCTTCACACCCAGAGGGCATCTTGACACAGCCAGGGTAGCTGCTGCACTTTTTTGGGAGACAGCCGAAGAAACCAAGACAAAAGTAGGACACACTGAGATCGACCTGAACTCAAAAATCGAGAAAGATGAACAATCAATCTTATATATTCTCAAACACAGGCACAGAACTACAGACATGGCTGGTGTTATTAGAAAAAGAGCAGACTATTTTTTTTAGTCATAATGTAACTGTCATTTCCATGTCCTTCACTGTCCTTAGCCATGCCCTCATTTCCTGTTCCACGTTTATCAGATCTACCTTCTACTCAGGTTTCTCTTCCCTCAGACTCTTATGCAATGCTGATGGAAAACACATCATTGTCTCATGTAAGGGAGATAGTCAGTGTCCATAAGTATTTATGCATTTTCTGCCTCTTTACATTATCACAATAGATTTAAAATGAAGCAATCAAAACATGAATGAAGTGTAGACTCCATTTTCATACAGCTCAATTGTCATTGGATACCTGACTAATGAATATTTTACTGATGACCAGATATTATTTCATGACCAATGAAGGAGATAAAATTAGGCCTGTAGTTGATTTGAAGTGTTGAATTTGCATTTGGTAGCTGTTTGTGGGAATTCTTAGTTTGCAGTCCAACGAGGTGTTAATGCAAGAAGACCATCATTAAGTGTAAAAAATAAATAAATCAATAAAATTGGACCTATGAGAGAGACAGCAGAAACTTTAGGAGTGGACATGGTACAGTATATTTAGGACTGGGTTTTAGGTGCATTCTTAAAAAGATGGAAAGCACTGGTTATCTTGGCAATACCAAAACACATGGAAGACTACAGAAGCCAACTACAGGAGTCGATGGTCACAGATTTATCCCTTGTTGAAGAAAAGCCCCTTCACAACATCTAACTAATTCCAGAACACTCTGGAGGAGATCAGTGTATCATTGCGTCAAGTCTTCATTCAAGCATTGCCTCATGATTTTAAATACAAAGGGTTTACCTCAAGGTGCAGACCACTGGTAACACTAAGGAACAGAAATGTCCGATTAGACTTAGCTAGAAAGAATCTAAAGCTGTTTGTCCAGATCCCCAAAAAGATTTTATGGACAGATGAAACCAAGAGAAATTTTGTAACGGAGTGATTGAACATGAATTGTCCATCAATTGACCATGTTTTTCACTTCCTAACGGCAGTTTGACCCACACATATGCAGCAACCGAAGGCGGCATGGGTTATAGACTTGAGGTAGGAATTCACTGCAAAGTTTTGTAGTCCAAATGTTTCAAATAAAATAAATATTTATGATTTTGTTAGCTTGTTCAATTACGTTTAGGCCTGTGAAGATGTCATGAATTAGAGATCGAATGAAATCTGAACGTCTACACTTCGATTACATACAGTAGTAATTGACCTGACTGTGTTACATTAGCCTATTGGGCTGATCTGGGATCAGGCTCATACACCCTTCCACTGACTGCATTGTATTAGGTTTGATCTTGTTTAACCAAGAAAAACAAAATTATATACTGTAAATTACATACGCTAATAAATCCATAGTCTTTTCTGTGATTTCGGACTTTTTGCTGACTCATGCTGTATATCCAACTATTTTGTCAAAGCGTCTTTTATATTAGAGCTAAATCCTGTGTAAGCAAATACATTTAAGCTACAACTTGATAAAAGTCCACACTGGAGACTATTATGTTTCCCCATTACTGAAGTAAGTGTGTATTATTATTATTATTATTATTTTTTTTCATTTGGTATTGATTTCAGACACAGTATCCCCCTGTGTTTTTGAGTACATCATGCACATGTGTTTCTCTGACAGTGCTGAAAGGCCTGATGGATAAAGTGGATGTGTTCAGCAGATCTGGCTCTAAACTCGAGCTCAGCCCGGATGGCGCAGAGAGAGAGGAACAGGGACACACCGCGGCTCACGTGGGCCTTCATGCGTCTGTAGTTGTGCTAAGGCCATCACATTTAATTCTGTATGACAGGAGTGAATAGGAGTCAGAGGGATGTAGGGAATGTTGTTTTTAAAACAAGATGCAGTTTGAAAGAGTTGGTTTAGAAGTTAAACCGATGTGTAATATATCAACCACTTGGAATTATAAGGTTCTATCTGCATTATGAGCGCTATTTAGATTCAAAGTTTTTGCAGTCCATAAAAAAAATAAACTGTGCTGTTCCATTTTATTTTTAAAATAAAGAGTCGGAAATGCACGTCGCTTTGCCTCGATGCCTCTATGCCCATAAAACAAGCCCTTCATTGTACATCCTGATTCCCTACATAGTAACACTTCCTTTAGCCCGTGTTCAAACTAACAATTCTGCATCTTTTTACGTAGAAGAAAAAAAAACTTAGGTTATGTTTAACACGTTGTCATAGAATAAGAGAATGAAAATAATTCAATTTTGACAAAAAAGTCAGATGGAACCTTATAGAGATGGGAATCGCCAGTGACTACTCGATACGATATTATCACCATACCTAGATGCTAGTTTGATTAATATTGCTATTCTTTAAAGTATCACAATGGTGTTTTTTTTAAAGCCGTTTTGAAGTCCAAAGCTGATGAGTCACGGCTGATCAAGCTGAAAAAAACAGCCGATTTCGGTCGTTGGCTGATCAACCGGTGCATCTCTATTATAAACGTAATAAATCATTTAAAAATCATTTTGGGAGTCAGCTTGGCGATACATGAGTCAGCACACAAAAGGATCATTATTCATACCGATTTTTACGATTATAACGATTCTATTAAGCTATATTACATGATAGACTTCACGCTAGCTTCATCCGCTTCAGACAAGGACACAGACCATGAAAACTTGCTAAGACATACAGAATATAAAGTACACAAACACTGATGCTTTGTGCAAGCCTAGACTGTTTGGCCTTGGTGATTCTGTTAGACACTGATTGTTCAACCAGATAAAAGCTTATCGTCCTGAGGTCACAACAAAGCCTGGCCCCGTGCAGTGCTTGGAAACGCCATGCGGATCACATTACCTGAAGCACTCATGTAGTGCCAAAGTTAATAATTAGCACATTTCTTAAATTTAACAATCTTAATATGAAGACATTGAATTCTAAGCCTTGACAGGAAAAAAGAAAAAAGTTTTTTATTTGCTTGTTTGTGGGAAGTGTGTGTGCTCGTGGGAGTGTGTCTCCTGTCCTGTCTGGATTGGTGTGTTTATGATAACTGAGCGGTGTTCACTCCTCCTGTATGAGGCTGCTTCCTGCTCACCATGTTTTATTCATAATCTCTCACCTTCTCATAACTTTACCCCTCTGTCTTTGCTCTGTCCCTGTCTCTCTCTCATCCATATTCTCCCTCTCTCTATCTCTCTCTGTTTCTCTCTCTCTCTCTCTCTTTGTCAGTAATTTTTTCTCACCCTATTTTTTGATCAAGCTGAAAAATTGAAAAACATGAACGGAAACCATGGTAACATTTTCTCTCTTGTCTGTTCCGAGGATTTGGGGCAGTTCGATGCATACTGGTTTAGGAGCCGGAAAAAGCCATCACATTTTTGTTCGTGTTTTGGCTGAGCTAGAAGAGACTTCCAGAGAGAGCGGAGATTCACACATTAAAGGATCTTTGCCAGGGCCGTGGAAAAAGGGGATCAGAGGAAGGCGGGGGTTTGGGATCAGTGCCATCCAAATCCATTCTTCTATTCTTTGCCGGTCTGCTTCAGTCATTTCTACATGCTGCACAGTACACAGTGCTGAAAGCTGCTTAATGTGCAAAAAGGCAGAAAAACACAAACATGACGTGCTGTCACACAAGAACTGTCCTGGGGGGGATCGATTCAGTAAATTATTTTGCATGGCAGTTCACGTATCATCACACTGACTGCAAAATCAAGTTATTTAAAAAAAAAAAAAATTATTATAAAGTGAAAGGTTTGGACACAGCTTCTAATTCCATCTTCTTTCCTGATTTTTATTTCTTTCTGCACTGTAAAACAATGCTGAGGGCAACCAAAATATGCAATAATCTTCTTTAAATTATTAATATTAATATTAAGACGTGCCTCCTACTTATTCTCTATAAAGCCTTCATAGTGGCTTCAATCTGAGGTGCAGCTTGTTAATTGGTCATTTTTGATCCTGGTGACTCTAAATGAACTTCTCCTCTGCAGCAGAGGTAAGTTTTGGTCTTGCTTTCCTGGGAAGGTCTTCATGAGAGACAATTACATCATGGTGCTTGATGGCTTTTGCAAATGCACTTGACACAATACTGTTCTTACAAGAACTATTCCAGAACAGGAATAATCTTCATGTCTTAAATTAAAAACTGACTGTTGTTGTTGTTATTTAACTGCGTAATTCCATGTGTGTTATGTCATAGTTTTGAAATCTCCAGTATAGGTATAGAATGTAGAAAATAAATAATGAAAATGAAAATCATTTAATTAGAAGGTGTGCCCAAACTTTTGACTGCCTCTGTATGTTTCTATGTTACTTGATGACGGCTCATCAGCTGAAGCTCAATCTGAGTAAAACCGAACTGATGTTCATCCCTGGTGATTCATCCCTTGGTCAAGAACTTCTGATCTCCTTGAACAACTCCTTCCTTGGTCACATCACTCCTTCAGTGATCTGAGGGAACGGAGAAGTGGGGTGGTGTGGGAGAACTTGGGATGGCTCTGAACAATACTTGATTCTTCTGATGTCGTAAAGAAGAAATCGACAAAAGAGTGAGTAAGGTGTGGGGAACAACTCCTTCCTTGGTCAGATCACTCCTTCAGTCTCTGCCCGCACTCTTGGGGTAACTTTGGACAATCTACGGTCATCTTCCCCACACCTTACTCACTCTTTTGTCGATTTCTTCTTTACGACATCAGAAGAATCGGCCCACGTCTTTCTTCACAGGCTACTCAGGTGCTTGTTCAGTCCCTTATTTCAAGACTGTCCACAATTTGTCCTCTGCAGCTAATCCAGAATGCAGCTGCAAGTATTGTTCAGAGCCTTCCCAAGTTCTCCCACACCACCCCACTTCTCCGTTCCCTGCACTGGCTTCCTCTCTCAGAGATCAAGGAAGACACACATCTAGACTCTTTTCTGTTCTGGCACCTACTATAGGTAGTGGAATGAACTTCCTCTTGATGTCCACACAGCTGAGTCTCTGGCCATCTTTAAACGACAGCTTAAGACATATGTGCTTTTTCAGTACTTGGGTTAATCTCCCCGTCTTGCATACCCCAAAACCTTTCCAACAGTGTTTGAATTTTTTAATCTAGTTAGTAAACTAGTAACCCAGTGTACGTATCTATCCAATGACGGAAACGTAAGCTCTTTTGTAAGAGGCTTAAGATAAGTCAAATATCTAAAATTTAAATGTTTGCATTCAAACATTTGAGTGTTAAAATGTTGCTGTTTCTGTATAATCCTGCAGGTGGTGTGCTTTAATCTACATCTCAGCACCCTGATAAATAATTATTTACTGTTTGTTTAGATTTGTGACAAAATCCGATTGATATTTACAGAATCACAATACAAATCGAATCGGCACCTACTATAGGTACCTTGATATTCTCGTATCGGGACGTCCCTGAGGAGTCCCGTCCCTGTTCTGTATTGTTAAAGGGTCCCTGCTAGACATAGAGGTGTTAGAGATATTATCACTCTGAATGATGGGCTTAAAGACTGAAATGAGAAACACAGCAGCACTTTTCTTCACTTAATTAACCCATCCTTCTGTTAGTTCTGCACTACAGATCTCTGATCTCGAGGCACTCGCTCCAGGCGGTCTGGATATAGCGCCGATCAGGCCTGTGATGTGCTCACATACACGCAGCCTGGCTGTTTTATTTATGGAATAATAGAGTGCAATAGAGAGAAGAAGGAACAAGAGACAAAGCAGGACTGACAGAACACAGAAACATTGTGAATATTTTATTTCAAGAAACTGTATTTGGCCTTTCAAAAAGCTACCTGGTTTGTGCGTTGAATTAGACATCAAATAGTGTTGTGGAGAGAACCTGAAGTCAGACTAGTCCGATCTGGAAAGGTGACGCGTGCTTATATTGAGGTGTCTATAAACTTTTAAAGTGTGTGTAGCTTAAACTACTGTAGTCTTCTTCTTCTTTGTTTTTCTGCTATTCCCTTCAAGGTGTTGCTGCAGCGAATCATCTGCCTCCATCTATCCTCTGCATCCTCTTCTCTCACACCAACTAACTTCATGTCCTCTCACACTGCATCCATGAATCTCCTCAATCTCTCCAAGGACATGTCCAAACCACCTCAATCTGTCCCCTTTGACTTTGTCTCCAAAACATCTAACATGGGTTGGCTCCCTGATGGACTCATTCTTGATCCTATCCATTCTTGTCACTCCCAAAGAGAACCTCAACATCTTCATCTCTGCTACCTCCAACTCCTCTTTTCCTCAGTGCCACACTGTCTCTAAGATGTAGTGTACAGTATCTCATCTTTCCTTTCATTCTCACTGATAGTCTTTTAGTCACACAATACACCAATACGTTCCAACCTGCTTGAACACGGCTCTTCACCTCCATTCCACACTCTCCATTGCTCTGGACTAGTATCCACCCCAAAATACAGAGAGAGTGTCTGTGTAACTGTGTTACCAACTGTGGCTGGTTTTTGTTTAATAATACTTGCACAGTAATTATTTTTGTCTACCTACAGTGTTTTTCAAACCATGTGAGTTGGTTTTGTTTCCCAAAACATAAAAAGCAGAGAGTTATAACGATATCTAGAGACAATTCTTTCATTGTCCCACAAGTTGATTTTTATTTCGTTAGTCTCTTGCTTATGCAGCTTTTTCGTTGCTTCGTACAAGATCCCAATCCCAGTGCACACCTCCAGTCTTAGCCAGATGCTCCAAGAACATTTCAGGCTTTAAAAAACAAAAAAAACATCTTTGCTTCAGAATTGAAGAGATGAACTGATTGGAATGTTCTTGGCCAATACTGACAGTACAGATTTTGGCCGATTCTTTTTTTTTTTTCTAAAAGCTGTAGCTGACGGCATACAGAGAAGAAAGAGCGATTTTAATCAGGGAGCCATTTAACACAATCTAAATTGCTCCCTGATTCGAATGTATTTCATTAAGATTAGTGCTGAGAATCTAAATCTGTATGCAGCTTGCGTACCATCCATTGATTTAGATAATTAATTGGAAAAACAGTTGGATAAAAAGTCTTGCAGACTCTCGCTTCTGTCAGGACAGAACCGCTTGCACACAGCAAAACAAGTGAAGCATTTAAATCCACTCACAACTGCACATTTAAATATGTTTAGTTTCTTCACTGTAATTCTCGACATGTGAAAATGAGAAGCATTTGTTAAATGTTAAGTTAGAACAACATGCATGTGAGGGTGAAGGGGTTTCCTCTGAGACATAAGGTGCAAGCTCATTGAACTGCTGCTCACACACCGGTAGAGGCTGGGATCAAAGCGCAGACGCCCATGATTGTCTAGCGCTGTCCTGATTAGCTTAATCTGAGAGTACTACCTGCTTTCTGCTTAAGCATAGAATCTGCTAGATCTGAGGCTGATCAGCTGATTAATGTCATCTCCGATCAAGCTAAATACTGGTCTGTTCCGGTCACTGGCTGAGCAGATGTTGGTGCATCTTTACTTAGGGCTTGTCCACTTTGAGCAATGGTGGACTAGTAAACTAGTGACTGTGTTAACGTTGCTTACCGGACTTTTTACATACTGTACACGCGCAGTTACTCACACATTATGGTTAACGGACAGAGGTGCCTGAATGTACCGTGAAGCTCACTGCTGCTACATACAACAGTGAGCGACGACACAGACCCTACAGTACAGACAGACTTCTACATAGTGCAACCGGTGATGCCGTTTTGTCTAGGCTTCTGATCGGACTCCTGGTGATGAGCGTTGATTCCTCAGCCCTGATCGTGGAGGACCCTGGTCTATCACGCCCTCTTCAGTTCAGTTCAGTTCTTAATTTGTGCTGAGAAAACAATGCGGTAAAAAATGTGCAGGGCAGGGGGCGCTACAGGACCAGGGTTGAGAACCACTGCTTTAGACCACATCTGAATTTGTTGAATCTGAATTCATGTCATTCATTTAAAGTTTGAATACAGTGCAAGAAGAATAGATTGAGAGTTAGTTGTGTATTTGGTCTATAGGCTTGCCGTTACCGAAAATCAGCAACCAGCAGCTGTGAGGTTGTATTATTTGTATAGACTACTTAAGATGGAAACAAAATCGAACAATTTAGGGAAAATGTGAGGGAGACCAGCTGTTGTGAGTTGTTTTTGTAATTGTACATCCTACACACACCTGCACACGACTAAAGTCGTTATCCTCGTTCCTTATTGCTGAAGGGGTATCGACCTGCTCTGAATGCTAAGCAGTGCATTCTGTGCCTTTGTGTGTGTGATGTGTTTACTTGTGCCACACCTATTATTTATTCTTACTCCAACATGATCATTATTTAATATCAATAATTCCACTTAGGATTCTTGAGGTTATGTTACAGGAAAAATTGAGCTTCTTATCAGTTGAACAATAAAAAAGCTAAAGTGTTTGTGTGTGGTTATGGACAGAAATCACTTAACTATTACTGTACGAAGGTACAGTGAACATATTTAAAGAGTGCCAGACTGAGCGATGGCCCCTAGCGCACGGTTTACCTCACCTCATTACACCTGGACTAACTCACCAGTTAATCCTACACCTTATATCTGCCTCAGTTCCAGTTGGGATACAATGAGCTCAACATGTACTATGGGAGCTAGGGGAATGGTGAAGTATGCTAATAGAGCGCTCATATGCCTTTTATTACTTCAGAATTTTTATTACCCTCGTACAACCTACACGAATTGTCCTCTGTGTGTGTGTGTGTGTGTGTGTGTGTGTGGTGTGTGTGTGTGTATGGGGGTTTTATGTACAGTACATGTGCTCATGTATCTGTGACTCATTAGACCTTTGTTCTGCATTGTCTGCCGCAGTGCAAACAGCCCGGGATGAAAATTGGCCCCAAGGGTAATTACACATACACACACACACACATATACACACACACCAGACTCATAGTGAGGATGCTTGCTCTAATGCGATGCTCTTTATGCCGTCATTATACCCCAGCAGAAGGTCTAGAGCACGGAGGTCAGTCTGTGTGCAGAGTCTACTCTGGTTTAGATGCCAGAAAGCTGGTGTATGATTCATCGGAGTTGCTTCTGTAAATTAGAAATGAAACAAACTTCTGAAACGTATATCATATGTATTCATATAACAGCAGGTTCTAGGCTAACCACATAAACATGTAGGTGGAATAATAGAAAGGTAGGGAAAGTGGCTTTGCATGTCTTCTTTCAGGGATTGTTTGTTTTCATGGCATTTCCGTTGTCGGGTAAGTGAAAACTCAAGCACATATACGTACCAGGATATTGCTACATGCAAAACGAAAGTCATGTGTTCAGACTGCGTCAATCATTTAAAGTAGTTTTCCAGTCGTTTGTCTAACGAGGCACGGTCTTAGTTATTAAGTGTCTTTCTGGAGATTCCTTGTGTCTTGAGTGTCATGATTGTGCCAGTCATAATGATTCGCTCTGTCTTTCTCTCTGCAGTAGATCCTCGCCATGCCGCTGGTTAAGAGGAGCATTGAGCCCAGGCACCTGTGCAGGGGAGCTCTACCCGAACGAGTCTCCAGTGAGCTCGAGTGTGTCACCAACAGCACTCTGGCAGCCGTCATCAAGCAGCTTGGTAGCCTCAGTAAGTGTCACACTCTGTCACTTTTTCTAAATCACCACCATCAAACCAGCTGCTAACTAGTAGTTCATCAACCTATCAAAGATCACACAATCAATTAATGAGAATGTTCTTGGCCTGGCACGAGTATGGAAAGTTTGTAATAATTTAAGCTGAAAAAGTGAAAGAGGAAATTTTTTAAAGTTTAAAAAAGTCAAACCTGCCAAGATTTCATTTGATCACCTTTAGCTTTGATAATGACACACGTGGTGGACAGTTCATGTGTGGAAATGATTCCTCGTGCTCCCAGAACCGCTTTATCACAGTTTGTGTTCAGGAATATGTAAGGGGAAGAAAAACTCCATAGATGTGATAAGCTGGTCCTTCAGGTCGTCAGCTGACTTCATTTTTTGCCACATAATATTGCTGAGCCTTGACCTGACCACTAGATGGGACCTTCATGTGCTTCACTTCTTATCCCGACCCATCACTCTGGAATAGGGTCAATCTGAACTCATTAGACCACAAAGTCCAATTTTTATGCTTCCTAGCAAATTAAAACGCCTTTCCCTGATTAGTCCCTCTAATAAGTAGATTTCCTGCAGCCACACAGCTGTTTAGTCCCAATCAGCTCAATAGAGGATTTGATCTTTCTTAACACAATTCCAGTCATTTCACATCTCCTTAGTTATTATTTTCCTTGCTTGATCCAATAATTCGACCCTTTTGAAATTGCGTAGATTTTCTACAGTAAATTGTGTATTTTGACTGAAGTTGGAAAAACATGACAATGTACCTGACAGCTAAAACGCTGTTGAAGATTATGGATTGTCTTAAGTGACTCCTGAGAGACGTTTGCTTAGTTGGGCTTGGTTATTTAAAGCTAAAGTAGAAAGGATTTTTTTTTTCTTTAAAAAAAAAAAAAAAAAAGGACTGTTGAGTCAGGAGGGATTAGAGCACTGCAGTGTGTATAACATGATGTACCTGAGCTGCTGTGAGTCACCCTGACAAGCCTGTGTAAGAGCAAGTCACAATCATTTCTGTCAGGGCTGCTGGTCAGAATAACCTGGAAATCAAGTAAATGTTCGTCGCACACAAGGTGAGTGTGTCAAACATCAGCACACCCTAAATAAGTATGCTTCGTAATTTGGTGAGAGGGCAGTGAACAATAGATGACGATCTGATGATGATGATGTGAGATTTGTTTAATTACACCATTGTGAACTTTCATTAACTGGAGAACCCATTAAAGTTTACCGGTGGTGACTAACTGTTGTGTTTCTCTGTGGTGCTGTATGTTAAACTTACTCATGATGGGCAAGAATGAGTCATCTAGGGTGTTTACTCACTGTTAGGGTCAAACTTTTTCTGTATACTTACGTTGTACTTTAGATCTTTTATAAAGATTTTTTAACAAAAGGCAGAGATACGACAGCATGTATCAGGTAATAAAAATAACAGATGTTCAGAGCGATCAGTCTGTGGCTTTTTAGTCTGTGGCTTTTTAGCGTGATCAGCCATGACTGGTGAATCAGATATAACAGATTCTGTACCGGTCCTGAGTGGGGCAGCAGGAAAGCATTCGCCTAGTATCTGGAGATCATGAGTTTGGATCCTGAATGATGAGACTACGATGCAGATAGGGTGTGCACTCAGAGGCGAGGGGTGCACTCACACCTCAATTCAGGGGGCACAGAGGTAGCTCAGTGGTTAAGGCATTCTTATGGTCCCCGGTTTAAACCCCACAACCAACAAGTTGGCACTGTTGGGTCCTTGAGCAAGGCCCTTAACCCTCAACTGCTCAGATAATGAGTGTAATGAGATAAAAATGTAAGTCGCTCTGGATGAGGGAGTCTGCCAAATGCCTAGATGTAAATCCAAGCTGCTCAAACTAATCATGCGCGCTTTCCAATTGCTCCCCAACAGTGTGTGTGTGTGTGTGTGTGTGTGTGTGTGCAGTAGGGCTGCACGATACATCGTTTCAGCATCGTCATCGCGATGTACGCATGCGCGGTAGTCACATCGCGGCAGTCACGATGCAGGGCAAAATAAAAAAGGGCAAAATAAAAAAAATTGTGTGTGTCTGATTTAAAAATGTACTTTCTATATTTCTAAACTTTCTATTCACGGAT